>JABVXW010000037.1:0-255791 GCA_013365375.1 Litomosoides brasiliensis
AAAATCACCGTGGCAAAAAGGTAAACGAAGAAAAGTCTCGCAGCATAACCAATCGATGAAAACATGCTAATCATGCAGATCAGTGCCGAAATGCAGAAAAAGAAGAAAAATGGCAATGAATAGATGAAAAGCTGAAATACGAAACAAAAACACTTTGAACAGTCGTAAAAGGTGAAGTGAAAAAACACAGCAATAAATTTATAGGAACATCCTCACAACTCAACTCCATAAAAAATCATTTCATAACTGCATTCCTCCACTGAATGTCTAACAGTTTCACTAAGTATATCAACTAAAAAACAATTTAATCCAAAACTATTTCATCTCTCCAACTAAAAATCATTGCGGATGCACAATATTCAATAATTAAAGCAAAACTGATCTCGAAAATTTTCAAAAATTAAGTTAATTGATGCTATTTGAAACTGTTTCAGGAATTTTATAATAACGTATAATTCTTGCTCTTTGAGAGATACAAACCTACCAGAAGTGCAAATGGTACAAATGCAGACATCTTTCCGATATTCAACATCCGTCGTTGAAGACCAAGTAGATGGACAGTCCATGTAAGTAACCCGACAAGAAATATTGTCCAGGCGCAGAAAAATACAAACGATGTCCCTCTGTAGTAATATGGTGAGAAGTATAAAACGAACAGCAATACAAAGCAACCAAACTGAAAGTATGAAATATTAGAGGAACTTCACATAGAAAAATTATACCGCCCAAATTACCTTACATAATTTTCATGTAAAAGTATTAGTGAACTGAATCCAGTGAGTGATAAAAGAAATGTTGCTTTATTCAGTTATACAAATGACTTTAAATTTACTGGAACTAAGAGAAAAACTCAAAAAAGTTGATGTGGAACTCACCCACTGGGCGGTCATAATTATGCCAAATGGCCATTTCTTCGGAAATTCTTTATCAATTTCGACCATTTCGAAAAAATCTGAAATAAGACGCTAATGCACAAAGAGAGTTTTAGCAAAAATTGCGTGTTCGAATAACACAGAACTTATCAAACAAAAAAAAACACGATCATATTTATAATAACCTTACTTATATTAGTTAGGGAGAATCCTCTTTTCTTTAGCCATAAATACGTCTACATCTGCTCAGTGAATATTTGTAGTGTTGCAACAACAATGCTAGTGCTATTTGCTATTTGTTAATAGGTAAAAAGTAGTCATTAATCAGCCTTCAATAATTATATAAACATATACATGTCAATATTAAAAAATATACATATATAATAAATTAGTGATGAAGAGAGAGCGTAAAGTTTAAATGATTAAAAATTAGTACAAACATTAAATGATGCATGATATCAGACGTTTAGTTGTAAGGATGTATAATAATGCAACATATGGCATAGAATTATTACGTCTTTCCATATGTTCTGCAAATTATCAATATTAAATTGAGATGTTATGCTGAATTTTGATAAATTTCATGATTTAAACATTCCTTAAAATATCAATAATATCAAAATCAATTCATAAAGATTATTAAACAATAAATTCAACAAATTTGGACCATACGACACAACACATAGGTAGGTCTCGCGATACACTTAGTGGTATCAGCAAGAAATAGTCAACAAATATTCGAAAAGAGTGAACTGAGAAATCTGTCAGAAATCCTCAAGCAGAGAGAACGACCGCAGAATTCCACAAACAATCGAAAGACGGAAGACAGAAAAGGAGAGAACAAGTTTGCACAGGAGCGGCTGCCTTCTCTTCTGAGATGCGTTATGAAACTTATCAGGTCTTTTGACGAGTTCGTTAGAGCAGTAAAGAACAAGTGGAACATTAGCAGGTGGCCATGGTAATTTTAAATTCTTTTATCCCAACATTCTCTTAAAATTGTAACTTTCTCTTCGTAACTCTTTTTTTTTGTTGCGTACGTGAGATTCTCATGGAACAGCAAATTAAAATAGATTAATGTTCCGTCGCTTTTCAGTGCTTCTAACTAAATTTGTTTATATATATGTTGTTCAAAACATGCTGCGGTACTGAAAATGCACTGATCGGAACCCATAACATTACACTATTTTTACGTCAATCTGTTTGTTCAAATCATCGTTTCTTCGCTTTCAAAATATTTAAAGCGCAAGAATTTTTAATTTTCAATATTCGTTTAGAAATTAAATTTATTAGTTAATTTATGCATGTCAAATATTCGCTGTTGCATCTTCATAATGTCTCTTGCAGATAATGAATGGTTATTAAAGGCCAAAATTGATACATCAAAAGTTCGCTGACTTTTCTATCTGTAATCACATGTTCGTAATGGATTTCCCGACTGAAGTTTGCACAATTGCAAGGCCGGCGGTTAGTATTGAAGTGTTCCTGCTGTGCATTTTTACTTTTCATCAGAGAATTTAACTCGCTGAATTTTATTTATTATAAACAATTTAGTACAGTAAATTTAATAAAAGTTTAACTTTTGCTTTATTAATGTTTTTGCAGTTTACCAAAATCATCGTTTCTAATGAGTACGCTTAAGAAAAAGATTAGATGAAAATAAATTACTGGAATTACAAATGTCAGACGGAAGGTTTCTTAATCGCTTTCTCATACAAACTGCAGATCTATCTGTAACTTCATTTCAGAAAGAATAATTTTATTCATCACACAGCAAAATTTTTGTGTAATAGTGGCTTTAGTTAGTATTGTAATTTGGTATCTGCATGAATGCTAGAAGCAGATTTAAAGTGTTCCCAAAATAACTAGATTTTTTCAAAAATATTCCAGTAGATTGGAAGTATTGTTTTTGTTTGATACAACCACATAAACTGATTAACAAAACATGGAATAATTTAACGGCTGACATCTTATACTCTTCTTCGAGGACTCTTTGCAGCCATGTCAAATGTTATTTTATCATCGGGGGATTTGCTACTTTGCAGAGTGAAAGTAATGACTACAAGAATTATAAGTTTTGTAAATGAACCGATTCTTTCTTTCAGTCAATGTTCAAAACGTTACGACGTCTTCATGGCTACAATCTGGAAAATCGTGGTTTGAACGATCTATCTGAAGCATTTCAAAATTTTGTTACACGTGCCAGATTCTTCAATATTGGGCGATTAAGGCAAGATGTCGTTAGTTGTTATGCTTGGTGTAATGGTGGCATTTTACACCTGGTTTTTGTTGACTTTCATTTATAGAATGTATTAAGTGACGGGATAGCTCGATAAGCATTGGTAATTAAGTTTATAAAATGTGATTTGGAACATACTACGCTTCATTGCTGGTTTGATCCCTTCGATTGAGGTTTCAACAGCGATACAGATAACGCATCGTCAGCTAATATTAACTCATAATAATGATTTTGGTTTTCATGGATTTCTATGAGTTTTGTTTACACGATGACGTTTTTTTAGAGATATTAAAAAATTTTTTTCTTTTAGACGTACGTGGTCTCACTCAGCAGTGGAATTTTTGAAATATCGACGCTTATTACCGATGCTTACTTCTGATGAACAATTAATTAACACCGTTGATTGTATGAAATTTTTATCAGGTCTAGTTATGTGGTGTAGCGGAACTCTTAAAAATTTGTTGCTTTCGTTTCATACCAAAAATAGAAGTCTTGAGTAAAATTTTTCGTGCTATTAGTTAGAACTGTTATTGTTTCGCATGTTTCATATCCTTACGAATATGTGGGTTTGTGCACTTTTGATTAATAGTTTGTGGAACTTTATGATTGTACTTTACAAAATTTCCGGTGATTTGATTTCTGGCGCATCGTTATCGACATTTCCGACGAAAACACGAGAGTGTGAAAGTTCACTTCAAAGACCGAAAAATGAGGATCGAAAAATTCTCGTCACGAATATTTCCCGTCGTGTTACAGCTAATCAACTTAAATCATTTTTCTCAAAATTTGGTCCTGTAAGCTCATTTATTATGTATTTATTTTGACTCATGCATACGTTTTCTTAAAAACGATCTACTTGATTTTATTCCTTTTTATACAGTGTTGTATAGGGTTGCGGTAACTTGCTTTGATCTTCATAATATTTCGGTTATCACTGAATATGGACATGCACTTTAAATTAATTTCTGTGGCTTCTTATTTTTTTTTAATGTTCAGGTTATACATGCCATACTTTGTATTAGAGTGTTGTAGGTAATTCTTTGCAGAGCTTCCTGCATTGTGAACCTTCTTAGGAAAATGTCGACTAATTTGTTTAAAATTTACCCAGAAGCTCCGTTCTTTGCAGATTGCAATTTGTTATATGCCATCAGAAGAACGTCAGCATTCACTCTATGCTACATTGCCAAGAAAATCTGCATCAAACTTGACTGCCTATATTACCTTTCAGTTAATCGGAAAGAATGCTTCAATTATGACGAATTTAGCTTTCTAAAGCATCAACTTTTGAATTTTGTTGCTACAAATAATTATTAAAAATGTTAAAGTACTATTTTTTTTGAAACTTTTCACTAGTTTCATTTTTATTTAGAAATACAGAAGGTGTAGAGCGAGCGAAGAATGCGTTGCCGGAGGAACTGAGATTTTATGATCAATTAATGTCAGTCTCACAGGCAAGCTGCATCTTTCTATTTTTCCAGAGCTTTCGAAGTCGATTTTTAAATTAAAATTAAAATCATTGTCAGCATGATTTTGTGCAGGGAATGGTCCAGTTAAAATTAATAAATCTTTTTTTGTACTTCACATTCCTGTTATTTACAATAGGGTGTGTCCGAGAACCCTTTTTCATTTAAATTCAGATCAAAAAATCCTCACATTTTAGCAAGCATGAATTTTTATTTAAATTATTTATATTTCTATTTTCATTATTTACAATACTATTTGCAATTGTGCTATTTCCTTTGGTAGTGTCATAATTTTTCTTTCATGCGTTTATTAGGAATATCTGTTTATAAAGTATTAGTGAAACTGATGTTAAAAATATTGGCGATGCCTCTTACTAATTGCTGAATGGTTAATCGATGATAAACATTGTATTTTACCTTAGCATTTATATTTACGAACGGAATAAACATCGGTTTCATCAAATGAAAGATCCACACGTTAAGGAAAAGTCAACGGTGGTGAAAATAATCGAACATGCATAAAATAGTTGGAGTGCACGACGTAAGAAACGTATATAAATATATGTAGAGATTTGTTTAAGTTTTGCTTGTTTTCAGTTATCAGTAAAAAAGAAGAATGTCATGGAAAGCCCAATTGGAAAGACGGGCCTCTATTCAGGATCAGGTATTAGTTAATTAACATTTTCTTTTAACTGTGCTTAGAATAAATTTTAATTTTTTTTTCAAAAAAATCGAAACTATTTTAATTTCCGTTTATTTAATAGACAATAAAGTCACATTTTCTCTGTGCAAACTACAACATTATTGCTTTATTCAAGGAGAAAGAAATAGAAGAGGAGGCATAGGTCTGCATAACATTAAATTATTTTCTATCATTTTTGGTGTCTTAAATTCAAAAAATGCACTAAGTAAAATCAAATCTCTGGTAGCTGTATTTAACTTTGAATTTCAGTTATCTTAAGAGGCGCATGAAGTTCTGTATTTATAATTTAATTATTAATTTTTCGACTGATGGAATTTTCTTTTTTGGTACAAATAAGAATTTATTTTTTTAGCTGATCTTTCGAGCAATTTAGTAACGATTGCATCAAGGAGCACAACATTATGTACATTAGCAGACGTTGCATCGTTGGTTTGTTTTTCCAAAAATTGAAGTTTACCATAATTTATAAGAATTCCCACTTCATTGGCTGAAGGATATGGTTTTTGGTCATTTACTGCTATAGATCTACTATCGATAAAAATCTGAATTCGTTTAATTCGCTTACTCTTACTCGCATTCAGTGATTATGATTTTCATCACTCATTATTCGATCTCCGCTTATCCGCTCCAGGTTTACAAGGATTGTTTCATTTTGAAATTCGCGAATTTTTACCATTTAATTGGAATATTTTCAGTTTGCAAGTCGACGATCACTTTCAGTACTGCCGGCAAGAGTACTTACGTTGATCTTATCATTCTTACCACCACTAGATAGAATTCGATTAGAAAGAGTGAGCAAAGGCTTTTTGGAATCATCCATTGAGGTTCTTTCGTCATTTTTATTCCTTCCAGTTTGACAATCTTGCATAACACATTAGATGTGTTGAATCTTGGTATGAAATTAGTGTAAAATCCATTGAAAGACATTTAAGTGCTTTAGTGATAGCAGTTGAGAATTTTACTCATATTTTCAGAAATGTTTCAGAGAAGTATATATTGGTTGTTTTTAAAGTACTCATTAAATTACAGACATGGAAATGGACTGACACATTGTCATTCTCAAGTAATAGTAGTTTTGGATGTACTTTTTCACCGCTAAATCCTCTTCGAAATCTTCATCTCGAAGTAAAGTATCATTTATTCTGCAGCTGTTATATACTCTTCTGAGCACGTTATATACATGTTAAAATATACTTTTTGAAAATGTTTACTCTTAATTATTTGATTTTATATTTTTTCTTGTATCTTTTGAATTTGTAATTTTTGAACTAGGAGAAGATTAGTAGTTATTACAGGCACTTTTATCTCGTTGTGGCATACATTTGAAGTGTTTGGATTTATCTCAAGCGGTACATTTGCTAGATGAGCAAGCTTTTCATATAATTTCGTCTTCATGTCCAAATTTAGAAAAGGTGAATTTTAAAAATGATTTTTTACTTTTGTTTGGCTTGAGTTTTTGATGGAAAGGACAAATAAATAAATGTGTGGTGCTCACACGAGGTGGAGTTGAAAAGCCAAGTTTGAAGCATCGGAAATTCTTTCTTGCTGAGGATGAGTTCTCTATTCTATCTGTCTAATATTAAATTAGAATTTATTTTAGGTAAATTTGTCAGGACTAAATGGTCATTGGCAAACAGTGCGTACATTTGGTGAGCCACTGACAAATTTGCACTCTGTTACATACAGAGATATGGTAGATGTGGATGATAAGACAATGTGGTACTTGTTCAAGCCATTAGGTACGAATATGCATGAAGTTGATCTTCGAGGTTGTCGACGGTTCAAAGGTCGATGCTTCCGACTGTTTGGGGGTTGTTTGGAAAAGGTGAATCACTTTTTTTAAGAACAGGAATAGATATATTCATGAGTCAGATACTTTCTCTCGCCTGCCTGGTTTATGAGTGAGCCATAACTTTTTTTCCTTCATAATTTATATCTGAATGAAGAAGAAATTCTAAAAAATTAAACATGTACGTTAATGAATAATGGTAGTTTACAAATTAATTTCATGTTTGAAAGATAAACGAAGTACAACAAACAAAGTGCAATGAACATTCGGAACTTAATACTATTTTAATATTTTTTCAGATTTTGCTCGATGGTTGCTATCATCTGGATAAGCAGTCACTGGAAGAATTGTGTCTTAATTCACCGAATATTACTGAACTTCGACTAAGTTTCTGCCAGTTGGTTTCCGATGATATACTCAGGTAGTTGAAACTACATATTTTTGTTTTTATAAGAAGTGCATACAGTACCGAAATTTTTATTCTGGTAGTCACATTTGCTTTACTAATATACTGATGAATTTACGTTCCCTTTTAAGATGAGAAGTCTGGTGACTATACAGCCAATTCCTTTGATAATTTCATAGTGTTAAGCAGCTGCTTCTAAAATTGAAGAAAATGGTAATGAATATCGTAGGAAATTTCTACAAATTGAAAAAAATGTTTTAATCAATAGCTTTTAGCCTTTAAAAATAAGTATTTCTGAAAGAAGTATAAAAAAGTAATATCGGTGAACACAGTAATGTCGGGAAATTCTCTGTTTTTGCGTCAGTATACGCTTTTTATTTTCATTTCCGTAATAGAGCTGGCACCACTGATCGGGGAGTTGTTAATAAACATGGAATTGTTTTATTTAAATTGTTGAAGTCTACATCAATTTTTAAAGAATATTAGCTTGCAGTTTGATATCGAGAAGCTTAGCAAATTTGAGGTCGTTTGCTTTATGCGGCGATTGCTTCCCTAACTTAACTTCATATGGTCTATTAGCTGTGTCACGGTTACACTCTCTGTGTGAGCTGTCGTAAGTACTTTTTCTAGTTTATGAAAATTTGTAGTTTCTTTTTAGAAGAACGTTCAGTTTTAACATTAAAAAATTTGACTTACTGGGTTGAAACTTCAAACAAAAAATTTTTAGATTAGATTACAATTCAGCCGTATCGGATGAAGTGTTGAAAGAAATAACTGATAGCCTTCCGCATCTACACCTCCTAAGTTTAGCATATGCTGGCTCAGATGCAACGATTAGTGAAGAAGTTATTATGAAGATTGCAAAATTGAAGGAACTTCAAACAGTACGTCTAAGATTTAGATATTATAAAAATTGAATAACTAAATGCATTAGTTGAATATATAATTTATTTTTTCAGCTTGATGTTAGCTCACTAGCAGCAATAACAGATAAGTCTTTATCAACAATCATTCGGGGTTGTTCAATGTTACAAACGATTCGCTCTCGTTGTTGCATATATTTGGGTGATGATGGTGTCTGTTCGTTAACGACGTTGAAAAATTTAGAGCACATTGATCTTAGCGGATGTATTCTTGTTAGTTATCCCAAATTTTTCTAGAAAATGACTTTTTGACGTTAATATTTTCATTTCGTTAATTTTGATGATCCTCGTTATTCGGTTTTTTTTTAAATTATTTCTTGTGTCATGAATTGGAATAGCTGAAATCTGATTTAGCGTTAGTTTCACTTTGTGTTTTTATATAAGACTAGTAAGCGAAAACATAAAGTTATAAGTATGACTATAAAAGTGCTGATGGATAAGTTTCAGGTAACTTCAACTTCCATCCAAGCATTGCTGGATGCTTTTCCGGTATCTGAAAATTCTCAAGCATGGAAGGTTGCCACTCTATTTCTATTCAGTTTAAATTGTTTTCCCTCTGGAAAGCTTGTCTAATATTTGCCTGCCACATACAATTTTACTTTTTATGTTTTAATTTGTTGCTTTTTTTAGTCGTTGAGAGAATTTTCTTGTTGAAAGTAGAAAGGACTTACAGGTGGTCACAGTTGTTATTGGAGGAACGATATGTAATGTTCAGTCCTTACGCCAACATAACAGTCGTGCGGTATTGGATACAAGCGATTATAGTGTCACATCTAGTGATACAGCAGGACTTTTTTCAATTTCTCGTGGATTCCTCGGTGTGTATTATTTGATAAAAAATATGTTACGTAATTCTGTATTTAATAAAGTCAGAGAAGAGCAGTTATTTTAGGCGAGAGGTATTTAAATATAAGAAAAGTGTTACATGTTTACATGTCATACAAAATAAATAGCGGCTAGCATATTGTTTGGTTAGTAAGTCTGTCAATCGTGAGTTATTATTAACTAATAGAAAATCCAAAATAAGAAACTAAAAATAATAGTTTTGGTTCTGATATTTCTTTTAATGGTCTATAGACCAGTGTTAGACAGCGTGTGAGGGGGTGTTGCTCTACTGCTACCACAGTTTAAACATTTTTTAAATTTTCTGTACAACTTTTCAAAATCTAATGTTTCAGATGAGACTAATAACTCGGATGAAACTTCATCAGACGACGAATTCGATGCACTGACCACTAACCGTAAGATAACTTTCCTTATTGTGTAACAGTTAACTAGTTTCTGTGGAATCATTTCTTATTTCATTCAATTGGTTTATCATTACTGAGTTTTTTGATAGGACCTCTGTATGAAGTTTAGTTACTTGTCAAAGGACGAAAATCGCGTTTAATTTTCATCTTTTATATGACTGACATACTCACAACTGCGCATTATTGCTTTTTTACAATAAGTTATTTAACTCTTAATTTTTATACTTTTTAACGGTTTTTATTTTGTTTTTATGTTTTCTCACTTTATTCGATTAAGGGAAAAAGAAATTGAAGTAACTTACAGGTTCGTTTATAATAGATGCATTCTGTGACGTGGAAGATGATTCACTACTGGAAACGCAACAATCGATTAATGAATGGGCCGAGCGTGAAGCGCTCGATTTAGGTCTTATAACTAAGTGAATCGTATTAAGATTGGAAATCCCTGTAAAGTCTGTTTTACGAGAGTTGCAAGTTTCTTCTTTTCAGAATATATATTTGTCTATATTAGTTATTGTGTTCGTCTTCCTATCATTATCGGTTGTATTATGGAATGATGAAGAGGTTTGTAGAATCGAAAAGCTTGTTTTCCTTTTTCTTCTATATGTTTTTTATAGCCGGGTTCTTAGAAGTAAAAGTTGTTTACTTTATCCATTATCTGTTTTATGTTATCTCACTGGTGCGTAGTTGCTATTCTAAGAGGGATGTCTTTTGTTTCTTGCAGATTATAAGGTCCTGAAGTTCTGATTAAAAAATCTTAAGAAATAATCCAGAAATTTTCTTAGATTCATAAATGATATTGTAGATCGCTGCAAATGTTTGTTTAATCTGTTATGTGTATCATTTACATTCTCGCTTATTCTTGGAGGAATTACGGATAATTTTTAAGATGTTTTCTCTCATTTCTAATAGGTGCTTACTTATTTTGCAATCACTGTGTTGGCGTGGATCAGAAGCTATCACTGTCCGTTCTTATTCTGTTTCCCCAATTACAGGATATGTAAAGTAAAGTTTGTACAATTTCGAGTCTTTTGAATTAGATTAAAATAATGATTGTGTTCTGTCAGAAAGCTTTAATTTTTATGTGTTATAATAGGTGCTTACGAATGATGTATTATATGCTTCGGTAGTTGTTTGTTTAACGTACACTGCTGGAAATGTTTTTCTTGTTTATTTTCTTTGCGAATTTTGCCTTTTAAAGGTAGCAGTTTTTTAATTCATCTGGTAAATCTGAAAATGCATTCAATGTAGAATAAAAATAGAGATGGAAAAATAAAGGTAATTTAATTTTTTTTTCATTAACATTTATCAGCATCTGGAAATAGAAAAGCAGCTGACACCAAAAATAGCTCTGGATATAATTTTGCTATGTTCAAATGCTGGTTCATTTCAATCAGGAAAACCAGGATAATTATGCTCCTACGAATTCCTTAAAGCGGCTTCGTTTGTAGTCGCTAAAACATTCTGCTCAGTTATTTGGCTAGAATTAATTGTTAATAATCTAACGCAGAAGGGGACGATATCATTTCAGCATTCTGGAAAAAAAAACTTCACAAGAAGATATTTCATTTCTAGAGCTCTCTGAGGTGCGTCAGAAATGTCCGAGGTGCTGGATGGGGAAATAAAACTTTGAACTCAAACCTAATTTTGGTTTCGATTTATTTCATACAGGAAAAATGATCGTGTAGTTATCGGTGATGAGTTTTGCTCTATTTTCAATACCAGTATTATTATTCTTACTAAAAAATTGTGTACAGCAGACGGGATTGAACTGGTAATTCAATACTTCACAGAACAGTGACAAATTGTTAAATTATTGTATTTCGTGATGAAAATCGCTAAGTATTTTTTCTAATTTGTTGTTAATTTCAAAATTTATCCAAATTATGAAGGCATAATAAGGTAGATTGTCTAACAAACTTTGATATGAATAGAAATGAGTATGAGTTGGATATTTGAGAATAGATCATTTCGTTGAAATTATATAATATTAGAAATTGGAATGACTGCAAGAGTGGAAATCATGCGCTACTGAAAATTATGTATTTTCAAGCAAGCAAAATCGAAGTGCTTGCAAGAGTGCAACTTGACTTCTGCTAGGTAGGAATGAATACATAAAGTCCGATGACAGCACTTACTTAGTTACTTATATCTTCGTCAAATTCGCAAAAAAAAAAATTATGAATTTTTTTTAATAATAAAATGTCAATTCCTTCCTCATTTCTCATTCGTTTTATCAGAAAAAACAAATTTTTGCAAATATAATATGACAAAAGTTACGCAATGTAATTATCACTCGGTAGTTATGCAAAAATTTGTAATAATTTCTCTGAAATTTAATTTCAACTTATTTAGCAGTCGTTTGGCAATTACCATCCATAAAGTAAGCTCGAAATTTTACACTCGCTATTTTCCCTTTTTTGATTTCGTCCAATGAGAATTAATACAGCAAAAATGATATTAACTAATTCACTGATAATACTTATCAGTTATCTTTGACAAGAGATGGTAGCGTAACGTGACATATACAACGATCATTGCAATGAGTAATATTAGATGAAAAGAAAAATTCCATCTTCAATTATCCACTTTATGCTCACATCATTACGTCATATTTAACTCATACGTAATGCACAAGCTATTTATAGGAAATTATCAGATATGAAATGTAATATTTAAATGTATAAAATTTATATTGAAACAGTCAAATTCAAATTATATTATATTAAAGGATTGTGCTGTAGCATTCACAAAACATGAAAAGTGTAGAAATTGTAAAATTTAACTATTTCTCGCATAATATAAATATCACTGATAATTGAACGAAATTGTCATTTCTCATTTTTTCTACTGTCAACATATTGTTTGTATGCTAAATAAACAAAAAGAAAAATGTGCTGTATCTGTTGGTTTTTGTTCCGTCGAACAGAACCAAAAGTATGTGGAAGATGTGGCGAAAAGGTATTTATCGTTCTGACAATTTTTTAAAATGTGAAATTTAGTTTAATTGTAAAAACAGTAAGAGCTAGCAATTGTGAATTTTGCTAGAGAAGAGAGGAATGAAGAAAAGAATGAATGAGTAGATAGGTTTGAACTTACTTTTCATTTTCATTCTATCGTTATTGCCTGCTTGACTCAATGCTTCTGCAACAAAGTTAGTTGCTGTACGCTATCCTAAAATGATCACCTGAAATATTTAGGTAGTTGAAATGCGATTCACCAAATTGGGCCTCTTACTCTTCATTGGTGGTGCTTTGTATTGTTGCATTGGCTTCTGTTGTTTAGTGTTAGCCTTTTAGCATTTATTGCTTAACTTTATTATTATTTTCATAAAATTGAACTAATCGAAATTCAAAACTCTGCTAGAGAATTTTAACATGCATTTACAAAGTGAATTTTGAAGATTTATTTAAATTTTAAATTTAATTGAAGATTTGCATAGAACAGAAAAAGCTTTTCTTTGAAAAAGCTTCTCAAAGTTATATTAATTGCAAATTTAATTCATTTAGCTTATTAAGAAAAAAGCATTGTCCTGTTTGTTACAAAAAAGATTTCGAGAAAATTGCTCGAGTTCGACGAAGAATTCAATGCTTAGTGGACGATAAATCTGAACTGTGCGTTAGCTTTGTTAAACTTTTTCGTACAACTAATTTAAATCTTTTAATATATTAGCATAAATTTAAATTTTGACTAATTCGATGAGAAATGAAATTGGTTGCTATACGTTTTCACGATTATCGCTTAATATCATTTTTAATTTTTAAAATTTATAAAAATTTTTTTTCTCAACCTGTGCTTTAACACTACTAACAAAGCTGTTATCACATTTCTTGATTATTTAAAAATTCTTTTGCAAATTTTTAGCATAAATGAAGCAGCAGATCAGAACGTTCCAGTTCACACCACTATTAAATGATATTCCAAACGAATGCACGAAATCTTTTTATTTACAATCTAAATTTTCATTTTACATCCATCGGTTTATATCATAAATTATTATTACTATTATTATTCTTATCGTTTGTCCAAATTGTAATTAATAAAAACTAATAAAAATTTCCACTTAAAGATTGCTTTCAATGGTAATTTAGGGAAGGAAGCGCAAATTTTAATTTTGTCAGTAATGCACTGCTTTTCCAACAAACTAACTACGATGAGATCAGTGATGGTGAAATTTCTTTTTACGAATAAAATTGAAATATAACTTAGTGAAGTAAGATTGGTATGTGCAGATTTTTAATAAGTTAAAACCAATTAACAAAATAGCATTACCCATTTACCTGTTCATCTATTTGATTGAGTTTCAGCCGATTCTTATAGCAATAAAAAATTCGCAATTACTAAAATTTAGCTTAAATTAATTCAATTAAAATTAAGTCAGTTTCATTTTCCAGAATTTAAAAGCCCAAATGTATTCAATTTTTGGGATTATAAAAGCATTATTGCAAACTCTAATTTAAGAAAAACCATACTCGTAGCTCTCAAATAGAAAGTGAAACTTTCTGTAATTCAGTTTTAGAATTTAAAACAATTCCATTTTATTTGATTAAAGTTGGTTGAATGAAATAATTTATCATTTTTAAAGTGGTTTTAGGATTTATTTGATTTTGAAAGTTTTCAAAAAATTAGCTAAATATTTAAATGTTTATTTTTTTTCAAATTTTAAACAACAATAGCAGTTCGTAGAAGACGTAATATTTGATGCCGTATTCCGTAATACATATACGATGTTCCGGATAACGGAAGTTTGACGTTCTACCAAACGTTGAACAATTCAACCTAACTTCTAATCCTTAAAGAGAAACCATTCATTCCACATGAAAGTGAAATTTAAACTCCCGCTGTAGATAATTTCACGGGCCAAGTTATTGTTGTCAGAAGTGATCTGTAAATTTCTGAAGCGAAAGATTTGTTTGATAGCGTAGAACTTCAATTTGATATTCTTGAAATTAATGTGATTTTATGGAGTGAAGTAATTTCTCTCATTTTATATTATCATAGATTAATTGATATCTTTGGGGCAAAAGATGAGAAATTGGTACATTTATGTAGGAAGTTGTTGCTTTGCTGACAGCCTGAATTAAAGAATTTCTAAAAATAAAGTGCTAAGTGAGGTGAAAGTTTATAGGAAAATTACATTGAAAGGATAAAAATTACGTATAATGGAATTTTTGCATATAATGGATATTTTGTAATTTCAGTGCATTTCTTTCTCTACTTGTACTCTCTTTTTAGTTTGGAAACATTTTGAAATTTTCTTAATTTTAATTGTACGATATAACTATCAATTTATTTTTAGATATTTATGGCAACTAGGGTATCAAATTTCGTCATGCACTCACTAATCTATTGCGAAGGTATATGCATGGAACGAATTACGCCATGAAATGAATGCCATTTTGGGTGAGCTATCGCTTTTTAACTCATAAATTTCATTTCATTTTGTTTCTTTCCATTTTAATGAATTGTTTGGAATGAGTTAATGTGCTCCCATCTATTCATTTACGTGGCTTACCTAGCACCTTCACAATTTACGTTGAATTAATATACTCTGTATTATGCGTAACTTATATTGCTAGATAACTTATAACGTAACTTAATAACTATAACGTAACTTAACAACTATAACGTAACACTTATACTTATATCGCTCTTCATACATTAACCAGTGAGCGTGTAAGGAAATCATCTGTGAGCAGATTTTACGAAATGTTCATTTTTCTAGATATCAGCGTATGAGATACGTTAGTTTTTGTTATATTTCTTTTTAAATTATTTAAAAGAAGGAAATGCAAGTTCAAGTGATGAGGACCTTCGTGTTACTGTGTCAACATAGCTACTATCAAATGAGATACAATAAAAAGTAAAGAAACAATGAAAATAGGCTTACTTCTTTCTTTCTTCTTTTTAATTTTGTCTTTACGATGGATGAAAAAGTACCGTGAAGGATGACTGTCAGAGTTGATTGATTACTCCAAGCAGCGAACCATGTATAAGGCTTCTCAAGGTATTATTTCTTGTTACCGCATTAAATAGCTGTAATAGCTAACCGATGCTTTTCGTTAAATTCATAGAGATATAAGATGTGTGTATGTACATGTGCATATGTTTGTATGTGTTTCTTGGTATGTGTGTGTGTGTGTCTGTGTATTGTGTGAAATCATTACTTTTCATTGTTCGTTACCGTTTCTATAACCATATATATTATTTAACTTATCAGCAAATAATATGTTTGCTGCCGTCGGTTGCAACAATGACATTTATACATTTCATCTGAAAAAAAGAAAAAAATGAAGAAATTTCAAAAGTAAAGCGGCAAATTTAGGAAATAAAAAAGAGAAGCGAAGTTATACGGAAAATATTTAGTGCAATGTTAAGAAAAAAAAATTTGATATAATGTTTTGTTGCACATAATGATCATTTTAGTATATACGATAAGCGATTAGATTTTGATGTTCCAAATTGTGCAAATGTTTATGTTAAATTTGATTGGAAGATACTGAATTGATTTAAATCAGATTAGTTTAATTATGATTATATATTAGAAATAGAAAACTTAGCTTACTAAAGTTGCAGGTAATGGAAGATGAGCTGCATACAATTCGTAGAAATTGGATTGGTTGATTTTGTCGAATTTAAGAGCCTTTTTACGAGTAACTTACCATAACAGTAAATCAGTGGTGTAACGGATAGAAGACTGATGGTTTTTGAGCCTTATCAATTGCGACAAATGTTAACAAAGTGGAAGAAAAAGGTTAAAGCTAGTCGGTTGTCAAAAAACTACTTAAGATTTTTCTGTGCAGTGTCTTGAATACATTAGATAGAATTTGCTTGGCATAAAATACCATTTGCGTAATATATAGGGATATTCACATAATCCGTAGTGAACATTCGCATGGTGTAACATGATTTGTTGTAATTGAAAAGTTCAGTTGTTGACTGAATGTTCAAAGTAAGCTTCAGCTTAGTTAATTCTAAAATACTCAAAACCTTTCAGTTACAGCAAGTCATGCTATCACTTTAAGTGCATTTATGCACATATTAAATTATTTGTAATTAAAGATGTACATTTAAAAAATAAAAATTTTATCAAATCACAAAAATAGCAAACAGACAAATAAACAACTTCTTTGAAGATTTCAGAACTGATCAAATTTGACTTTATTTCGAATAATTTGATAGAAATTGAATTTCTCAATTACAGTAAATCGTGCTACGCAAATTCATGTTTTGTTTTCTTTGTCAAGCGAAGGAAGTAAAATGAAAAAAATATGATTATATTTCTAGTTAATTTATATTCTTTCTAAACTCTGCTTTTAAAGGTTAATAAGATTAAGTGGAAAGTATTACAGGATATTTTATTTGTATAACGAGCAGTTGTGGTAAGCTTTTACAATAACTATGAGAATGTCATAAAAGGATATGAAATCATCGCGAATTTCTATAATTTTTAATCTAGTGCAGTGGATTTTCACTAAATTTAGATTATTTTTGCCATTTAAGCTGTGTTATCCAATTGTTCATACGTGTAACGTAATGCTAATGATGCATAATTAATAAAATCAATGGATAAAATATATTTCCAAAGTTTTTTTTTAATAAAATATATTTCGATAAAATATATTTCGCCCATTCCACTTTTCCTCTATTGATTTTAACAGATCTTAACTTCACTCTCTCAATTCATGTTGACATAATCAATATATTTTCAAGGATATTATTACCTTTAAATATACATTTTCAGATTATGTCATTCTAATACCGAGTAATTCAAAATGCCGGGTAAAAGTGCGTCGGCATCGGTGACTACTGTGTCTTCGTCATCAGGCAGCACCGAGTTGGGGACATCACTGCAACCTGTAATTTATTTTTTCTACTTAATTTCAACCTTTCTCTAAATTCTATTCCGTTTTTTGGGGAACTTTTGATTTAGAAAATTTAAATTGCATCAAATGCCTGGAGCCAGTTTGATACGCAAAATCAGGTTACAACTCAAATCTCGTAGTTAAATATTTAATTAGATAGTATTAATTGTAATAGCTACCATAATGGAAAGAGGGATATTAAGCAAATTTCATATATCTTCCTTTTTTACCATTTATATTACAAATAAATGAATCTAAGTTGCAATCAAATAATCGAAAGTTTGTAGTGCAGTTAAGCAAAAACAGTTCTACTTTAACATTCATGCTTCGTCCAGTCTATCTACTTGCCTTATAATCAAATTCTCTTAAACAATTAGTGGTATTAGGATGTGCATGAACTCCTTTTAAAATTAATAAATAAAATAAATTAAGTAAAAGTAATTTGGGCAGAACTTTTGTTCGAAATTTGGGTTACGTCACCTCATTTGCTTTACGTACTAGGTTAAGTTATTGGAAAATTTAAATTATCGACTTAAAGTTTGATTCGTGAACAATGCTTACGTAAAACTCAACTTTTTCGAACGTTGGTTTTCTTGATAAAAAAATAAGACCAACTGTAGCAGTCCCAAATCTTTTTTGCTCTCTTGTTAGTTCTCGGTTAAACACTCCTTCTATCACAGAGCATCTTTACGCACAAATAAAGGAAATAAGGTAGTAAAAGGAATGATTGAATTTTTCATAAAGTAATGAAATAAACTTTTTGATTTTTTTTCAGAATTTTTGCCCAATATCATTTTAGAAGAGATACAAATAGAAGTGAAAAAGAAGAGAGATTGCTAAATTGTCATAAGATGAGCCATTGCGAGTAGCTTATTTTAATTCATAAAACTGTGAAATTATGAACTAAATTTTGATGTTTAAGACTATTATTGAAAAGTAAACGATTTCAATTTCTGTCAAAATTAATTTTATTAATTTAGAAAAAGACACAACTGATATTTCTGCAACGATCACCGAAGTTTATTATAAGCCACAATGCTGGTGAAACGGTACGACATTTCATTCTCACTCAACAACCAGTAGTTAACGGTAAGTTTTCTTTTATGGTACTTAAATATATTATTTTTTTCGAGAATCATCTTTACAGAAGACGGAACAAATAGGTGTTATGCATCCAGAGGCATTCTGATGGCAAACATTTGTTAAATTATGTATAGATAGCAATGGTGTCTTTTTTAATGCAGTTTTGAGTTTTTCTAATTTTAACAATGTATGCGCTTGGATTGATACAGTAGCTGTGAAGATTACTTTCAAATACCGCTAACTTGCAGATTATTGTCATACCTGACAAGTGTTAAGTAATACCAGTTTGAAGATAGCAGTGTTTCTATCTTCACCAATATTTTTCAAAAGTGTTGGAAGAAATGAAAAATTTTACCGATAAAATATTTATAAACACTAAATTTTTTTCTCTTAATTTCGAGATTGCTATTTATATTCATTGCAAAAATAAGGGAAAGAGATACAGCCTATGCAGCATATTATTATGAATTGAAAATGAAGGGGAATGAAATCAAAATTCAGAACTAATTAAGATTGTTACTCGGGAAAGAAATGGCGTCTTTCAGGTGGGAGTATCAAGCACGGGTTGGGATGGGACGGAGAGTTCATGAGAGCCGAATCGAAAAGAGCAGGTGCATGTTACAAATTTATACGTATGATATAAACCATAATTGGAAATTAATCATCAAAATAAGCGGCATGAGAAGTCTACCCTACCTTGCTCTATATTTTGCATCCGTAGATCCTATTTCTAATTTCCAACAGCATAAAGCAATATATATGTATTAATTTATGGGAGCATGAACTACGACGTTTTCATATTTAGTTAGAATTGGAAGTAGAAGATTTATGATAGAAAATTATGCAAATTAAGAATGTTTAGTATTGCTTATGAAATGTATAACATTTTTTTACATATTATTTCATATTTCCTTTGAAACGGTTTAATTAGTAACTTTGCAACTTAAAAATAATTTACGAGTGGTAAAGATTTTACAAGAAATAAACAATAATACTGTTTGAGGCGGGGGATCTCATATCACATTGTACAGTTCACATCATAAAAGTTTCTAAAGAAGATATAATTTCCTACTGAGAGCTGTAAAGTCAAGCTACTAGCTATAGTTGATAACTAATAGTGAAAAAAAACACACACACACACAGATTAAGGAGCCTTTGAAACATTTTTTAATTACCTTGAATGATTTCTAATTTTTGTAATACTTTGCAAAGGTTCACTGGTGAGTAATTATCTGCAGCTGGTGTGATTATCGAATGAAGAAGTTGTGTTGAATGTATTGCTTTTCAACACAACCATATATTAGAGGTACAAATAGTCTTGCAAAAAAAAAACAGGAAATAGCCAGATTCGTTTGGTCAGTGTTATATTCACGCACAATATTTCTATACTTTCGCTGTAGGTACAATATTTTGAATGAAGCAGTAAATATTCCAATTAATTCTTCCTCATATGATTATTTCCATGTTTTGCCATATGCTAAAAACTATGCCAGCGTGAAAGCAATCAATTATTTATTCCCACTAATTATCTGTGTGCGGTCTTTTTTCCAGTTTCATATAGAAATTAACCCATTGAAGAAGTAACTAATCCTCAATTTAAATTTGAGGTTATCGTAATTTTTTGAAAAGAAATGATTTTAGAAATGTGAATGATTGATGATGAAAAAAAATTAGGATATAAAGTGGTATAGATTGCTCTCAAAAGTGAATTAAATGAGGAGGAAAAGGAAGAATTAAAAGATAGATTGGCGTTTAAAGCTGTTATAAGCATTTAGTAAGGATAGATAATACCTGGTATCCATCATCCTGAATAAGAACCGCTCGTTAGGCCTATTTTGTAAAAGAAAAATGCTCTACATCTGGATTGTTTTACAAATATTCCAAACACAGAAAATCGAGATAATTGTTATTAACTGTTTTATTCATTTTATTTTTCATTTCTATTCTGTCAATTTTTTTTTTGATCCGAAAAGTTGGGCTTTCATTATTTATTTCTTCATGGCTGCAAATCTTCAGGTGAATTTCTATCAGTGTTGTTTATTCGATTTGTAACCGTTTCATAGTGCCGGATTTACATACTGTGAAGTATTGTAAGCTTATTTCTGCAGTGATTTTCATCTCTTTTTCCTGAAATAACTGATAGAATTTTACAAACTGTTTCATCCTAAATGGATAGATTAACATTTAAATTTAACAGTTGATAATGCCGGATAGTGTTTACCATACAGCTGCACCACTGTGATATCACTAAGTGTGATGTGATAAGTTAGTAGTTTAATTCCTTGTGAGGAGATACCGATGAAGCAAGAAGAAGCAATTATAAAGAAGAGTAATTCTTCTAACGTTCTTCCATCAATCATATACTGCTCCTAATACTGTTAGAAGTGTAGAAAAAATTTAGATTTTAGATTTTAAATGAAGGTTTGCTAAATTCGGAACAAAAAACTATGGTATGCTCTAATAAGTTGAAGTAATTACATTTATATTTTTACTATGAAAAATTTGTTTCATTAAGTCACATTTTTGCCTTTTTGCTATTTGCAAAAGTGATTTATAAAACTAAAAACAAATTGAATACTGTAATGCAAGCAACAAATAATATATAGTTAGCTTCAAATTTGAAAAGTATTGAAAAGATAGTATCCTGTAAAATATAGGAAATTGATTCACTAATTTTGATAATGAAATAAATGAATAGACCTAAATATTACAAAAAAAAAATAATTGATCCATATGTTTTACTAAAAATTTGATAATATTCTAGAGAAGTATGGGATAATTATCAATAAGAAAGCAGAGTGAGAGAAAGTACGGAATGCTTCATCCGTATTTTCATCAGTTCACAACTATTGAAATTTCTCACAGACATAAAAATAGAGTTACTCTTCGGTTTTCTTCTATCTTTTGCTTTTATGAACGAAGAAAGACGATAATCACCGTTCATGCGCTTTTCTTTTTGGAACATAACTAATAAGT
The DNA here is from genome assembly GCA_013365375.1 of Litomosoides brasiliensis. Classification (NCBI taxonomy): domain Eukaryota; kingdom Metazoa; phylum Nematoda; class Chromadorea; order Rhabditida; family Onchocercidae; genus Litomosoides; species Litomosoides brasiliensis. The sequence continues at coordinate 21,567 of JABVXW010000037.1, forward strand.
GAAGTAAGCATATCTTTTTAATGTAATTGTATTGAAGAAAACGATTGTTTATTTTACAGATCCGAAATCATTTCTTCTTTTTCTTGCTAATTTCACTAGAAGAAAGATATATGTAATGATAAATAGTTTGAAAATAGCGAAATTTAGCTTCATCTAGAAAGGTCAAAATTTTTAATTGTTATTTAGTAATAATTTTTTTAAATGAAATATATATTTTTGATAATTTCAATAAATTACAAAATTATTAGGTATTTGATAATTTAATCATTAAATGATAATGCTGCAATGATTACATTAAATTATGAAACTAGAAATTAAATCAATATATTCATATGTTGTTAATTAGTTACCAATATCACATGCAATATTCATTCAGGTAAGAGAAAAGTAAAAATGAATTGATGAAGAGAATATGAATGAAAAGGTGAGAGGGATAGAAGGAGGGTGATTATCATCCAAGCATATAATATTTGTGTAGGCTTTTGAAATATACCGTAGACGATGAGGATAGATGATACATATGTCTTTAGTACGTATGTATTTCTACCTATTCTGAAATGCCTTACCCGCCCCTCCTCTTGCTTCCCCCTCCTTACCTGCATTAAATAATCTCCTCTTCATCACCTTTTCACATTTCCTCCTCATTATCATGTTCTCTGTCTTAGCTAATATATATAATTCTTGCTTGCTTATTACTTACTTACTTACTTACTTGCGTAAGCTTTAAATTGATTTTGCAATGTTTTCACTCATTCATTTGTTCGTTAGCACTCACAGCAACAGCCATCATCGTCACATCATTGGTTAATGCCCTAAAGGGTTAGGCTTGACAGTATACTTCGCTAACTCTTCCACTGTCACTAATCTATTTAATGCAACGACACAATTGATTTCTATCAATTTTTTTTTTGTTATTTACATAAATTATAAATTTAATTTTTCTTTCTTTCCCTGTCGATTTCCATTTTTCTTTCAAATTTGCTTTTAAATTTTTAATTGTTTATTTGTTTACGAAACTGTATATTTGATGTTTAAAATGTATTTAAAATCATTCAATTTTGTTTCAACTAAAGAAGATGATAGAAATTGAAACGTTTGTTTGGAGCTTAATTTTGAAATAGTAGGACTAAATGAGATTAAAATACTCCATACTGATTAAGATTTCATAAGTTTATTTTACATATTAAAAAAGGAACTAGTTGTCTCTTAAAATTTTTTCATTCATCGCTAGATGTTAGATGCTCTTTCTTTTTCTCCTCCCTTTCTCCTTCTCCCTCTCTCTCTCTTTCTTTCTTACTTTTTTTCTTGTAATCTTTTGATTGTAGCCTTTCATCAGATGTGCTTATGATGAAGCTAAGCTCTCGTTTTTCGTATTATTCTTCAGGAGGAGCAATGGTACTATCAAATACAGCTTCTTATTTTCCAATAATATAATTGACAATTACGGTATTTATTTATGTCTAAAAGAGAAATGGATGGAAATTTTACAACTACTTCAAAAGAATTCAATCACTTCTAATCTTTTTCAAAAATCAAAATTTCTCACTTTCTATCATTTAATAGAAAAAATGAAAAGGGTTAAATGGAATGAGTACGCAGTAAGAGAAATTAGCCTAATTTATCATAATAATTTTTGAAAGTTATGTTTTCGGTTGCGTTACTCGAACGTTTTACCTTCCGATAGATTTAAACTAATTTTAAATTGTCGTCTAAATTTAAAAAATAACAAATGAAACAGATATACTTGATAGTATTCTTGGTAAAAAAAAGAGTTAAATTAGAAATTTTTTATATTCCTAGATCTACCTATCGTCGTCTTATAGCATTTGGTCATAGTAACAAGCAGCGATAAAATGAAATGAATGAAAGGTTTTTTGTCGTTTTTTTTTGGATAATTCAGGGTTATTATATCAGGTCATTCGAAACAGGCAAATAAAATCTCACTAAGGCTTACAACGATTTCTAACTGACTCATTCATTCAGCCTTATTAAGGTTCTTACGGATATCGCTGCAGTATTGATATCCATATATATAGATGTTAGAATATAGTATATATCTTTGTGTAATGTGTGTGTGTGTGTGTGTGTGTGTGTGTGTGTGTGTGTGTGTCTGTGCTTATGTGCCTATTTATGTGTGGGAGTGCACACGAAGCAATTGAAATGCTTTATGCGATGATATGATTAGTAGTAGTAGATGAGGAAATTTTAGTAGCATGATGGAGGTGAGGTAGTTAATATGGCGCCGATAAAGCTTATTAGCCCCAGGTAGATACTGCTATTGCATATGGCTATGTCCGTGTTGTGTGTGTATGTGTGTGTGTGTGTGTTTATGCGTGTGTTTGTGTGTGTGCGTGTGTGTATGTGTATGCGTATGCATGTGTGTGTGTGTGTGTGTGTGTGTGTTGTATATAATTAACGTGTATGTTTACGGAACTAAATGTGTACGATGGTTTATGTTGTTTTGACCATTTGTGACTGATTTAAATTTGGAATTAAGAGAAAATTGAAATTACAATTAAGGAAGGAAGGGGAAGGGTGATAGAGGTGGAAAGTCGAGAAAATTTTATATTATAAAACATATTCATTCTATCTAATTGGCTAGTAGAGCTAAAATGAGCAAACGTCTTAGAAATACCATATGAGAATTTTTCTGTTCATGTCGTTAATATGAGAATATGAAGTACTTAGTTGTTTTCGAATTATAAATTAAAATTTCACTGCTAGTGATAGAGGTATTTTCGATCTTATTTATCGCTTAAATTTTTTATCCTCATTATTTTCGAGACTATTTTTAAAGCAGTAATAAAGCTGATCAATATAAATTTGCAAATATAAGGAAAATGAGAATTTTCAAAAATACGAAATTATGATATATATTCAGGCTATTTATATGTAGGAATTGACTAAAGTTATTACGTAAAACGTGATATGCTAAAATAATTCGTGATGTGATAGAATTGTATTATCAATCATTTATCATTCCCGCAAATTGGCCACAAAATCAGAAGATGATAGTAAATAATTGACATAAAGTCTATTCTGGAGATGATAACTTCCTCCGGAATCTTCTCCTTTGCCTGAATAATTATTTTTACTACATATATTGCAGCTATTCTATTCATCTTAACTTCATTAATGCTTGTTGGCTTTTGAATATATTAATGATATTATTGAAAAAAAAGTCATATGTAATTTTAAAGTTATATTTACTGATCGATAAAATCAATGTTTTCATCGTCACCTATCACGGATACTATTCTGTCATAATAATTTTTTCCTAATGACCTTACCTGTGGCCATTTTATTTTATTAACTATTGTACGATTTCTTTCACATCTTCACCATTTTATTTTTAAATTTAAAACTAATGATGCTACTTAATCTATCCTAACCTGTAATCACTCATTGTTTATGATTGTGGTTCTACGATAACTACAACCGATTGTAACTGCATTGGTAGTTTATCTTTTTTAAAAAATATCTTTCATTTCCAGCTAAAAGTTAAACACCGCATCCTATATGCTCAACAGTATTCAGATAGTATTTGAAAGATTCAATATCAGTATATTTTTACGCTTTTTGCTATTTATACGCTTACTGATATCCTTAGTTCAACATGAGCTTACGAGGAAAAAATTTCGTTTATTTGAAATAGGATTTCCTTTGGTAAGGCCCTTCGAGGGGACGAAAAAGTAAAAGGGTGAAGAGAATCTAGCAGATTTTCTTGACGTGTAAACGTAGAAATCAGCAATGAATTGATTGACTTTATTTCGCAGAAAGATTTCGTAAAGGAAATCTGAGAGCTTAAATGAAAGAAATTTTCATCTATTAAAGAAAGTATCGTTGATTTGTTATTTTACCGGAGATCATTCATTATTTTGTATATTTCAATTTCTTTGATTATTGGCATGAAAAGAAGCTTAGTAGTAGTTTATTTTCTGGATTTCGATTGCCCTAAAATGTTTTAGATCAAGTCATACTAGGCGAATAATGATATTACTAATATCAAAAGACTATTGCAATTACCATATCGTCTTAATGCTTACTCGATATTCGAAATAACTATAGGTGATAGTATCTTAACCATAGGGATGATATAAAACTGAAACTTAATAAACTGGTTGTTGGGTGGGCGCATTTGAATGTTGTTTGATTTTCTTGGTATGGATGTTTATTTTGATCTCAAAAAAATTTATTATAATTGTTTTAGTATCGGATATCTCAGCAGCACCAACGATAACAGCAGAAGCCGGCTCAGCATCAAACGATACCGTAGTCATTGATACAAATAACAGTACGACAATTGATATCTTCGATCAGTCAGGAACTGCTAGTGTCAGCACTAATCGTCAACCGTACGGTGATGAAGTAACGTATGTCACTAATAGTAACAATTTAGCTGTACCGGGAACAGCAACAACAACTACACTTAAAACAACTACTGTAACTGCAACAACGGAAGTTGGCTTTTTAACAAGTGAAGCAGAGGGTAACGTGGATACTGTGGTAGTTCGGTCAAGTGATATCAGTGGTAGTGACGAAACACGACAGTTAAGCCTCATGGATGCCTATCCAATAGGACAAGTGACATCAACGTACTTAAGTTATTACGATACCAATGCACTGAAGCATGGAACGTGTTGTAGTTGTGTAGCACTATGTCATCGTTGTCATATAAGAACACAGACTTGGGAAGGTGTACTGCAATAGCAAATGATGGGCAGAAAATTCAGGCTCAACAATTGAACTTTCTTCTACTTAAACCTAATATAGTAGGGCATAATTTTAAATCCTAAGAGTTTTTCTTGCCTCACTTGCTTGTAGTATCTGACTCTCTGTCCCTCAATATCTCCCTTCCTTCTCTCTTTCATTTTAGAATAAGATGTATAAGAAGAATATTTATAGAAAGTTAAAAAGTTTGTTAGTAAGAAACTTCTTCATTTAGGTCTGAAATTTGGCCAGCCAGAAATCTATTAAAAATGGATTTGGAAAAATGATTTAAACAAAGGAACATAATAAGTAACTGATCAATGCTAAGAATGCAGCAACTGCTAAGTTAGGAAGCATATAGATAATAGGTGAGCGGAAATGAGATAAAGAAAATGAGAAAGCAAGAGAAAGGTCATTATTACAAAGTTTCAATTCAGATTTTTTCTTATTAGAAGTAAAATAAAGTTAAACCAAAAGATAAACAAATAATAAGTTAGAAATTTAACATACTGTCTAGAGATTGTGAGAATTTGGAGTTCATCATTTTATTTCATTTCAGATTTCAAATGATATCGTCATAGGCTAAGCGACGCTTCCTGCAAAAATTTAAATGTTATTAATTAATATTTTTTTTAATAGAATAGATACAAAGGTAGTTATCCGTTATTTTAGTGCTTAGTGCAAAAAGTACATTTTACATTCGTAACTTTAGTTGATAGCCACTACAACTGGAATTTCAGCTATTGGCATGCATTTCTTTCCTTTTTCTTTCTTTCGAACCATTAAAAAAATACGCACACATTTCAGTAAGGAGAAAATGATTTCTTTTTTTATTTGATAAGAATTAAAAAATATATGTAATTGTTAGAATCGAATAGTACGATGGAATAAGTATCGCTTAATGTTATTGTTTCAATAGCTTGAAGAAAAAAAAAAGGAAACTGATGCCACTAATATCAATGAATTTGTCGGTAACAATGTGATAGGTCATTGTTGCTGTTTGATCATTTACGCAAAAATATTTTAATTATTTCGTTATTCTTCCTATCTATTCATTATAACTCTGCTGGAGAAGCTAAACAGATATCATTGAACATAGAAATTTAAATACAGAATTTAATTACGAAATTTTTTAATCATTCTTTTTAATTTTTCAAGAAATATTTGGAAGAATAAAAGAAAAATGTAAATAAAAATGATTGTGAAGCTGTTACTTTCGTTTGTGAACTTTTTGTGTCTTTTAAGGATTCCTAGAGGTGATTTATAAGGAAGATAGGAAAGATAATACCAAGGTATTAGAGATGATGGTGGTGCTGGTAACCGTTGTCAGCAGTGACATTGACAGAAATGACGTTCCAAGATTAGCTTGATCGTCGGTTGAAATGGTTGGTTGTGATGGTTGTTGTTTAGCAACTGGAATGTAGCCACCTAGAAACAGGGGTAACGACCGAAGCTAAGGCAACGGAGTGTGAGAGGCTTAGGCTTTAGGCTTTAACGAAGCATATATCCTGTAATGTTGTTGAGGTTGATGCTTATGATGGAATTTCTTTTGACAACAGTGACAACAACGTCAGTTGTTACCTAAGGCAGCTGCAAATAGAATGAGGATTGGAGGAAAGAAGAAAGGAAAGAATAGGTAGTCAGGACGAATAGCGATAACCTGATTCACTGGATAAAACTGTGAAAGCCTTTTTTGATTTTCTAGTGAGGAAGTGAAGCTGCCTTGCTTCACCAAAAATAATTCTTATTTTGGCTCAAAAGGAAGCTATGTTTATGAATGAATAAGTAGATGCTACATCTCTTCATCGTTACCGATGATTTATGAGGCATGTATCTATCTATCTATCTATGTATTCATATATTTATCTCTCATATGTTGAGCCTTAAAGTGAAGGTTTTGAAGTAAGCTTTTATCAAAAAATTCTCGGTAACCAAGGAAGCAACAGAAGCAGCAGTATTATGGTATCCGCTTAAGATTAATGATAGCCAAGTAGCCGTAAGAATATTTCTCTCCAAAAAATTTCTCGTTTTTTTTCTCTCTCTCTCACTGTTCTCAATTTGTTATCACCGATTTTCGTTAGTTCTTGGATTTTTTAAAGGTAAATTAAAAAGGATATTCTTAACTTTAACAATAGTGATGAATGATTGGAAATACATTTAACTTAAGCGAATAAAAGCCAACAGTGATGACTGTTGGAAGGATGTTATGAGTTACATTCCTGGAATTGCCTTTTTTTGGTCTACCTTTTTTTTTTAAAAAAAAAGGCAACCTGAAATAATAAGCAATGATATTTAGAAGTAACTAAAATATTATAATATAACATATTAGGATGATTTTTATTCAATCAACAGTTAATATTTTATTGGTTTTATATTTAATTTAATATTTCACTTATTTTTTTAAAAACTGGAAAAAATATAGATTATAGGATGTTGTGTAATTTTTTTTAAAACAATTACAGTCTTGAATGATGAGTGAACAACTTACGATATATCAAATGTATTTTTACATTGTAATTAATTTACGACCATTTTCAGGAATTTTAAGAATTTATTTACCTGAAGAATGGGTGTAAAACTGTTACTAGTGATGTAGAGGGTAAAATTGTTACGTTCTATCGATAGGGATCAATGATTTTAATTTTAAAAAATTGATAGGAGTTAGAAATAAATGTGTTCATTTCACTTAACTTCTGGCAAATTGCTTTTAGCTGGAGGAAGGGGAACAAAAAGGAAGGGCGGGTAATGGAATAAACATGATAGTAATTCCATAATAGACTTCCTGTTCTTTTTTTAAATTTTAGAAATAGTTTTATATTGTGCCTTTTTTGGTTTCCATGATGGGTCGTCTAGGAGACGACAACTTATTTGAGTGGTCGTCGTTATGGTTATCATCAGTTACTCTGCATTATTTGTAAACTGAAATGTATTATGTGCATATCAGTAAGTTAAAGGATGTATGAGTACCTGTAATGAGTTAATGCACACCACTTTTATTTTCTGAACTTGCGTGATTTTCGTCTGATCTTTCCCATTCTTCATTCTCTTGTCTCTTTTCCCACTCATTAACTTCTTATCCTATTACCTTAACTACTGTTGTTAGGTATTTTATATGTATATGATACCTTGGTAACTAAACAATCATTAAGATTGTTTTCATGTTACAATTGCTAACAGCATTGACTGATTGAAAAATTCAACAATGAATTTATTCTTTTTATTTTTTAATTCAAGTTTCTCCGGGTTACATTGGAAAAAATCATCTGAATATGTTTGTCGTTCAGTTTTTTTTCCCTTTTTTTGCAATTTTTTTAAGGGAATTTAATTCTGTAGGTTAACTTTTTGATAGCAGTTTGTTACTATTATTTGGATGTGGAATTTTGTCTGAAAAGGAAGTGACAAATTTTTGGAAGATGCAAGTGGTTGGACGTTTAAATTTGTAGAATCTGTAATAGTTATATATATTATGATTATGATTGGTCAGGTTGAAACTTAAATAGGTTTCTCTTTTTCTGTTTCATAAAGTGTGTTTTGTATAATGTTCGAATGAATTAACTTCTAAAAAGTTCTTATTTACTTCTTTTTAAACTACAAGCTTTGAAAATGAAGATAGTTTCCTCGAGTTCATCAAGAAATAGAGGTAATGAAACAAATAAATAAATAAATAAATATATATATATATATATTACATGAGATATTACGTTACTTCTTCCATCAATTTCTTATAAAACACCTCCTCTCTAAGCTTACAACTACTCTTTCTTGTAACTGCTGCTGCAGATAGCTAATGAATAATTTTAAATTTATAGTTAGAATTCAATTTCTGAGAATTTTTTTTTCTTGAAGGGAATACTAACGCTTTTCTTTTCCCTTTGTGTAGTATTGACTGAATTAACATTTATAATAATAGCCGGTGATGGAAGAAAATGGAGGAAAATGCGGAATTTTAAAAGGATATTGGTAGTTAGAAGGGAAATATTATTTAAGAGCAGGTGTGAGTGAATGATTAGCCGCTCACTGAGCTAGTCATCATTATGATCATTATAGTGTACCTCACCTCACCTCACCTTATCGTTTCCTCCTTTCCCATGCTTATATATCCTCTCTTAGAGGCCAGTTGAGTTCACCTGCATGCTTCACTCTTCCCTTCTCACGTTTATATCCCCAGTCATTTGCTCGTAAAGTCGATGACGAAAGGAAGTCCAACTGGGCATCTGGACAGGTATTTCATTTTCTTTTTTCCTTCAGCTGCAAATGAAAAGCTAAATTAGTGAAATTTATTTTCTAATTCAAAGATGATATATTTCTACATATGTGATCAGTTAAGAATCATAAATGTGATGTTTTTGGATGGATATCTGCAATTTATTTATGCATCAAATTGATTGATCTTTTCCATTCATTTCAACAAAGTATAAAAAGAAATGGAGGAACTAGTATGCATGAACTCCAGTATTACACTTGACTAGCTGCCCAACAGTATAAATGATGCAGTATGGCAGGTAAGAAACGAGAGATAATCATAGGTAGTTTCGGCAATGGTGCAATACGATTTATTTGAATTAAACTCAGTAATGAACTCGAAATTTTCGGACATTTCTGGCGTACTTAAATTTAATTTAGGTACATTTAATAAGTTCGAACCTATCGTATTGTTATCATTTTCGTATTTGGCAGGTATGGCACGTAAAAATAAGAAAAGAAAGGAGGAATAAAAGTAATGACATATTTGCTTCGTAATAGTATAAGTGATGTATAATTTTAGAGGAGTAAAATAATTGAGGTACGAAAAGTTTCCTAAGGTAATTTATTCATGTCATCATGCCGTTATTGGAAGATAATTTATTGGATATCATTCCGTTGATATGCAATTTCGGCATATATTCTTTTCAATGTATAGTTTTTTTAGTTGCATAATATGATTTGATATCGTTGTCATTTCAATATTTAAACTTTCCTACTGTGTTAGCTACGTTTAAAACATGTAAAGAGCTATTACAGATGAATTATACCATTTCCATAATTATTTATAGAAAGGTGCGGAAGGGTGGAGGAGTGGTATATATGCATAAAGTGCTTCAATATAGTCTGTAATATTGTTAGTAATCATGCCTTATGCTTCTAGTCAAATCCTTTTAGAGCATTTCCTTTTCAATACCGGAAGGAGAAGGGGAGGGTACGAAAGAATTATATGACAAGAGGAATAATAATAATTTAGATAAACGAGAAGATTGGCCTGGAAAATGTAACACAGATTTCTGCTATTGCTTTCATATCCTCCATTTCTCCTTCCTACAATTATCCATCACAACTTTTTTGCCCATCAATTGCTATTACAACAACTCTCCTTCCATTCACATCTAATTATTTCAAGTCATATTGCTTGGTTCATTTTTTTTTGCTTCAAACATTTGAGGCAATATTTTGTTTTACACGCTAGAAATGGTGTTTTGCAGGAATGCTACCTATGTTTATACCAGCGAATATCCACCATATTATCAGGTTTGTTTTCATCCTTCTTTTCTTTCATTAACGTATTTTCTTTTTGAGACAATTACATATTAGATGTGTCACTCTGACTTATCGTTCGTTTTTAATTCTTTTACCTTTGCTATATATAAGTGCTTATTCATTAAGCGATTTCATTATAAATGCAAATATCTGATGATTTGTCACATTCGTGAATACAGCATAATCGAACATCCCTATGTGATTTTATCTTATGATTGTGTTGAGATACTGCATACTGTAGTATACTGAAATCACAACTCTTATGGATAATTTTTAGCAGTCTAATCAGATTGTTTTTGAAACTGAGATAAGTTACAGTATGCTATTAAGACAAAGTACAGTATGTTGTCCTTTGATTCTTATGTTTGGTGATTTGCTACATCACCTAAATATCTGATAAGGTCGCATTCACATTACTCAGAAAAGAAAATGATGAATAAACAGATGGGAAGTTGAACATTTCATGCAATTCTATGAGATATAAAAGTTCCACATCTGCTCTTCGAAACCTCTGTAAATTGCTAAATTTTTTCTTTATGGCTTTTCTATAGATTATTATTTACTTTTTGCTTAGTACCAACCGATACATTCACCAACACAACAAACGTACGTCATTCAGCAGCAAGGGTCACCAGGATCTGTAGAGGAGGATGTTGGTTCTCAGTTGGGTCATACAACACGCGCTTCACCTGCTACTGTAAGTTTTGCTTTGAAAGCTTTAATAGTTTTTTTATAGGAAGTAATTTTTTTGAATGAAATATGCTTATGTTGTTTAGGCTAAAGACTGACATGAAGGCTATTTATGCGTGTTCGAAAAATGGTTTTATGCTTTATGCAGTCGCTGCTAATATTTTGGAAGGAAAAGTTCTAGACTGCATATGATTAACCTAAAATTAGAGTTAGACTGCTGACAAAGAGTGTTGAGAAACTGTATTGTACAGTTTTTGTGAGCTTAATCGGTTGTTCAAACTTAAAAAAACAAAAAAAGAAACAAATTTTTTAAAAAAAAAGAAAATTCGAAATGCGAAATATAAAATTTGTCGCAAAAGTGATAATTGGTATGCTTATATATTGCACCGTTGCATGTTTGCAACATACACAGTAATTAAAAATAACATAGTAAGATAATGAATGTGTGTGTGTGTGTGTGTATGTGTGCTTATCTTCAATTTGCAATATAATGAGAAATTTTTGATTTGATTTGTGATAGATAAATGGATGAGAGAAGTCATAACAGTGACAGTAATTAGTAAATAAATAAGGAAATGATTAAGATAGAAAGATAGCAATTACATTAATGATTCTGTAACATGCAATATTATGAAAGCTGTTGTAGATGAAAAGAAAGTCAGGTGAGTGCTTGAAAGGTTGATTGGAGATGCGCTGTAATGAAGAGAGTAATCGTTAATTAGTCGGGTGGGATGGAAAACGGATTAAATTACAAGGATTACTGAAATTACCGTACTTTCAACTGTGCCATTTAAATAATTATCTTCTATAGGAGCCAGTAGTTAGTCGAACATAGGGTGTGGCTAACTGTGAGAGCTAAGTGAGTGATGAAATCATTGGATAAAATGAAAGAAGCAAACAAGCCACATTTGCTTTTTACATCCAAATAAGGTCAATAATTTAAGATAAAACCATGTGATTCTGTACAGCTTAACTTGAACTGACCCATAATTATCTCTCTGTGTGATGCAGAAGCAGATTTATCTGCAGCAGGAAAAGAGATAAAAGTATAATTGAAATTAGAAAAATTATGTTTTTTTTAGCTTTCATTTCAACGAAAGCATACAACCATTAAGAAACTATAATAAAGAATCAACATAAGAAAAAAAATCAAAACATTAGCATTAAAAAAAGCATAAAATTAACGGTTTACCAATATAACAGCTGCAGTAACCATTCAGGTCTCTCTTATGACCAAGAAGTGGCAATTAGAATGTTCACATATTGTTTTCTTTTATAACTTCAGGTTTTTCCTCATTTTCAAAGTGATAAGTTTTACTAATAGGTTGAGCTCAATGTGCCATGTTGGAAAAAGAGATAGAAAATATGTAGGGATAACCAATAATTGTATGAGATGTAAAGAATGCTTAATTTTTTAACTTCATTACTCATGCCTTTTGATAATAATTTTTCTTTGCAGATTCAGTGGTTAATTAATAACTATGAACCAGCTGATGGTACTTCTCTTCCTCGTTGTACTCTTTACAGTCATTATATCAAGTAAGTTATTGATTATGAGTGGATAATCAAGTAATACATGAAAATATTGCACTAAGCGGTTTTGGCATTTCCCATATTTCGGCCTTTTTTGAACAAAAAATTCTATAACACATATACATATAATAAATACGACTTTCTTCATTCAGATTGAAGTTGTCAAATTTGTATGATTTTAAGAAAGAAATTGGTAAAAACAATCTGTTTCGGGAAGAAAAGTATCTGTTGTCCATAAACATTAGTAAATTCATTCTAATAAATTGAAGTAGATTGAACAGATTCAAAAGGGGTTGTTATATTTCTCAATTACTGAATAACATGGATTTAACCGTAACGCATTACGATCATTTCTCTGAACTGGTTCTCAACCGGACAATGATGAACGGATTGAAATATTTTAGGCATTGCAATGAAAACAAGCTCGAGCCAGTAAATGCAGCTTCATTTGGTAAGCTTATCCGATCAGTATTTCATGGTTTGCGTACACGTCGGCTTGGAACACGCGGTAACTCAAAGTATCACTATTACGGGATTCGGATTAAGCCTGACTCTCCGCTAAATCGAGGTAGCAGTACTGCGATGGCATTAGGTGAAGATTACAACCGCACACCGTTGATATCTTCAGCGCAATCTATAAATCAGTTACCACCAAGAAGGTATGTATGATAGAGTAGAAATGTAAAACTTTCTTCATATATAATGTATATAAGAATAGAATAACTGAAAATGCTGCTGTGCTTTGCTAGAATAATTTTTTGGTTTCTGTGTTTTGCATCCATAGCTACGGGCGGTTAAGCTACGTGTGGAAAATTTCGTTTCCTGATGCCAGCTGGATGTTTGTTGGAGTTTGACAACAGGAGGAATACAGAAGATGGAGACGAAAATTTTCATTAAATTATATTTTAAAAGCACAAGGTAACAAAATTTTTGAAGACATTATTCCTTATTATTTATAGCTCATCTCGGCGTTCCACCTTAAACTCCAATTCAGTAATTACTCGACGAACCAATTCTACTACCATGGAAACAGACACAACACTTGGCCAATCTACAAATTCCAGATCGTAAGTTTTAATTTCTGATCAACGATGCTAAATATCCTGAATGAATTAATGTTCTCGTGTACAACATTTTCCTTGCAATATTGACTTATTCCGGGAGATTATGTTTTTATTTTAAGAAGTCCACCATCCACTTATGAACACAATATATCATCGAATCGTGGTACTTTCAGTACATATCGAAATCAGAATGCTAATTCTTCGATGGGTGGAGATAACTGTACAGGTTTTTTCATACCCTTTTTTGCTTTAGAATTATCCTTCTAGAAAGCTAATGCAAAGACAGTGGTAGGGATACAGAAGGGCATTCAGAAAATTAAAAAAAAGACATTTTTGAGACTTTTTTGCTTTTAATTGAAGCATATAAAGCATCCTTTAAAATAATATTGCTGTTTGATTTAGTAAAAGTTTGTGAAAGTGGATTTTGTTCCAGGCATGGATAGAGAAGTTCTTGGTGAGGGTGAAGTGCCGCATGTCGGAATACCAAATATGCAGGGCTTGGAAAGTTATCTGCAACCTCTAGGGTTGACTTTGCAACACGCAGTGCGTTTTATTGAAAGTTATACAACAAATTGCTCTGTAAGTTGAGAAATATTATTATATTTTCATTCAAAATGCTTGAAACTGTTATTTCTGTTTTTTTGATGCCTCTCTTTATATTTCATTGTGTACTAAGAGCAAAGTTTTCTGCACTAATCAGCAATGGTATTTGATGAAGTTATCGCCGAGGAAGATTAATTAAATTGAAGAATAAGTGTTGGTTGGATGAATTTGTATCCAAATATATTTGCAGGAAGTTTTGGAATGCATAAAACAATTGCATTTTGACATGGTGGAAGAATGTTGGATAACTTTTTGGCAACCGGAAAATGATCAGGAAGATATGGAAGATGAAGACTGCAATAGCAATGAGTGTGTTTGAAATTTTCTGTGGTGTATAGTTCAGTTGACCTTAGATTTTCGAAAATTTTCGGACTGTCCATGAAAATAAATAATAATTGCTACCTAAATTCACTCTTTTTATTACTCAATGCTTTAACTGATTATACTGTTTGGATTTATTCAGTAAAACGCTAAAAGGCCTCAGTCAAATTCAACTATTTCGCTTATGTACAGTACCTGAAATACAGGCATTCGTACAAAATATGGACTTTTCATTTTATCAGGTGATTGTCGAAGTTTTGATTCCGGATGTATTGAGCTCTAATATATCAGGTTAGTCTCCATGAATTCCTTAAAACTTTTGAATTGTTTTCGAAAATGTCTCTTTTCAAGTTATATCAAATCTATTTATTGGAAGGAAGAAAAACAACGAAATTTTTTGTCACAGTGTTTTAATGGATTATTATAACTTCTAGGAGCACTAACTTTACAAATTCGTAATTTTGCGAAATCACTGGAAATGCAACTGAAGAAAGCAATGCAGGGAGCTCCAGATGTTATTCAGAAGAAGAAGCTTGTCGCTGTACGTACATTAGCGCAAACCTTAAGGCGATATACTTCCCTGAATCATCTGGCATCTGCTGCTCGTGGAGTCCTACAAAAACCAGACCAAATCCATCAGATGCTTCAGGACTTCAACAGAGTTGATATAGCCAGTGTTCAGGACCAGGCTGGGTTTGTGTATTACGCATGACTCTTCTTCCATATTTGAAATTCATACTTGGCCTTAACTCAAAACCTGCTCTAGATTTTATCAGCAGGACTATCAAGTATGGTGTCATAGCAGTGGAATGATTTTTTTTGAAGCTAAAGTGGGTTTACATTTGTCATGCATGAGGTTTTGATAAAAATTTTATCAATACTTTAATAAATTTTTAGATGGGTATGCGGTTGTGATCCAGTACTGGTATCCAATCTTCAGTCCGATTTCCGAGAAAATTTGCAGAAACAAAAAGGCTTAGAGCAGTGGGCTGACTGGATGGAAGCTGTTGTTGATCAGGTTGGTGGTAGTTAAATTGGTGGGATTTATTACTGAAGATGGAAAACTACGGCATTGGTTAAAGTATTTCCGAAACAATTTGTTTATTAAAGTTATAGTTTGAGTTTGATTTTCAGGTTTTGGCAAAATACCATGATAAGCCCTACGGTGTTTTGGCAAATGTTTCGAAACAGTTTTTGAGGAATTGGTCTTTTTACAGGTGAATCAGTTCTTTGCTTAAATCTTAGTAATTCATCCACATTCCTCTTCTGTAATTTGGCTTCAATCATTTTAAAATAGACAAATCCAACAATTTTAAAAAGTCCGACAAATTGAATATGTTTTGTCATTTTAGTGATTCCACTTTTCAGTTTGCATTACAGCATTACAATATTTGTAGTTCTATGATAATACGGGATCTCACACTTCGTTCCGCTCAATCCTTTGGTTCCTTTCACCTTATTCGTCTACTTTTCGATGAATATCTGTTGTATTTAGTGGAATTACGACTTGCGAAAGCTTCAAACAAGCCAGTGATTTATGTGATGACACAGGTGTTAAACAGAAAAGATTTTCACTCTTTTTTGATAATTTATATGGTCATATTGGTAGTGCATATGCAATGTCTTTTTATTCGTATAGTTAATCATTTGAGTTTAAATAATAATAGAAGAGAACTGTAATAAATAATTTTAAGAAACGTAGGAAATTTTAAGATATAATAGATTTCGGTGACTTCAATTTATCAATTTACAACGCGTTCCATTTTTTAGGTAATGGAAAATATTACACTCAGTGAAACGACTACTGTAGGAGCAGGAGTGGGGATCCTTGCATCGCAATCGATCGTTGCATCAAATGGTGTTGGTCTGCTTCCAACCAATAATAGTACACATTTCTTCAGTTCGTTGGAAACTCAGCCGGGTGTGAATATTGTTTATATGGATGAAAGATCTGGTGAAACCCAGACCATACATTATGTTGGTGTGGGATCGAATACACCACCGCATATGGATACTTTAGAACAAATTGTTCAAAGTAGTGGTAAGTTGGTTTTTTTTTGAATTTCAAATGTTCTTAATGCTCAATTGAATTAAAATAATAAATTGATCAATCTGGAGTCTGAGGTAATTGGTCGTTAAAGAGAAAATGTAGTAACAGGAAAAAAACTGTGTGAATTGGTTGTTTTAAATAATTCAATCAACCGATTCTTTTCAGAAATGACCTTAGAAGATGTAAAGAATGATCTAGACGATGGAGAAAGGAAGGATTTGAATCTCATATGAATAATCTGTTGTTATTTAGCAATATTTTTTTGCAGTTTTATCTCATGAAACTTATTTCATGCTTATACACATACTGTTTACTATTCCTATTAATATGTTGTATTTTAAATGGCAGGGAAATATGAGCATGAATATTGATGAGCGAGGACTGTAGCGAAATTAACATATATCATTCCTTTAGAATGGTACTCTTACATTCTATTCTAAACTGTGGTTGTAAAAATTGGTACAATTTTGAGTTAACCATTGGTATTTGTTCCTGCAATTTTGTCATATTAATGTTTTCAATGTTCAGTGGTCCTGAAATATTGCATATATTCTGTGAAAGTGTAGCATTTTCTGTTTGCAACGATAAAATGACTGCATACATTATTTTGACTTAATGTAAATTTTTCTGCATGCATTGCTTCGTTACACTTCTGGAATGTGTGAAGGATAGCACTGCCGATCGTTTCAGAAGTAGGAAAAGTGACAGTAAATCTCATTGGATGATATGCTAAAACACTGTACTTCTATTAACCGAAATTACTTACCAGACGACAGGTTTGTATATCTACAAATCTAAAGATATTTTCACTCATCAAATTGAAAATTAATTTCAAAAATTTGTCAGAAGAATTGGTTTATTACAAAAAGGTTTAAAGGGTAATTGATATTAAATAAAAACATCGTAACTGGCTAAAAGTGAACGCCGAAAAACAAAATGTTGTACTAAGGCATCCATAACATCATATCACGGTTATCTTATTTCTAGCTAATCTCAACAGCTTACAAACAATAGGTGAACGAAGATTCTAGCGTAAAAGTAAGGAATGGAAATTTCTGTTACTTTAATTACAGGTAAAGAATATGAGAGCGATTGCTGCAAGAAAAGAAATAGATGGTCGGGATATTGAGGAATATTTTTACCTGTAAACAAATATTAATTTTTGGTTGATAGTTGCTTATAAGTACGGATGATAAGAGATTTGGAACTGTTGCAAGTTACATTTTTACTTCTCTAAGTAAGGAAGAAGCTCCGATAAGTTATATCGACACGTTTCCTGGATTTATTTGAAATTCTTCAATGTTTTATTGAAATGTTTCATATCCTTCTGTGAATTTATGACTAGTTTTTAATTTTACAAAAATGGTATCAACTTTAGTAATGATGACAATAACCTTATATTGTGGTCTTACTTTTCTTTGCTATGATACGATATTCTCAGTTTTAATTCATTTATTCTTGAAATTCTCGAGATTATAACTTTAAGGATATTCTGTTCATGTTATGGCAAAACTTCTGCTTTATTTTCGTTGAACTTTTAGATCTTCTTGTTCACGATGTGCATTTGCGAATTTCCATCTAAAATACTTTCTGTAATACGTCTTACTTAACGACTATCAATTTTCAGCTGTGCGCAATGAAATTATATTTACCTTTGTGTTGTGTTACAAGAAAAGACATAAAAATGGAACTCTGAAAATTGTGAAAATAACTCGTAGCAGTTGAGATGGATTTAGCACATAAAAATTATTTACATATATCCCTTTGCAATAATAAAATAAAATTAATGAAAATTTAAATCTTAAATGAATTCAATGACGCTAGCTAGTTTCTTAAGCTGATTGTAAGTTAGATTTTTTTTTCTAAATCAATCCGAACTTCGTTAGCGTTTGCAGGAAACAAATTTAGCTAATTATTCCGAAATAGCAATTCGTGTGTTTTAATTAAATCGCACTACTAAAGTGTGACATGACAATCAAATGTTGTTATTTAAGTTGAATTACACATTTATGTTTTTAATTCCTCAATAAGCCTCCTAGAAACTCTCGCTGCACTTTCAACAAAAAAAAAGAAGAACTTAAGATGAAACTACAAACAGGTAGAGTTTGCTTGAATATGTACTTATTATCGAAAATAGAATATCAGTGATGAAAAAAAAGCGGAAAAGTAATGTTACCAAAGTTATTTTTACAATCTCAATTGCTTTCTTTTACTAAAGAGGCAGTTGGGAATTGAATTTTACCTAAGTAACTTCAAAAATTTTTTTAATACTCTCTTTAGCAATATTTTTTCAACAAAAAAAACTTGTGATATAATATTTGATGAGATTTTTTTATTTTAAAAAGACACATAAGATTATTTAATCAAATTACTTGTCATCTTCCTCCATTTATATTATTTTATAGAATTACCTGTCGTCTACTTCCATAATTCTGCTCACACTAACATCCATATAATTTCCTGCAATAATTAGTATTTAATTAGTACCAGCAAAATACAAATTTGAAACTTTTCCACCTATTTTTCATGCTATGCACAAAACGTTTTTCTCTAATGAGCCTGAGCTTCTCATTAGGCTTAAAAATTAAAAATGGTAGTTAGCAGCTTTTGTTAAATAGTTAGGAAGAATGAAAAAAGTTTTCAATTTCTTCCATTTCAATCAATATTTGTTAACTTTTTCTTAATTTATTAGAAGACAATCAAAAAGGATGAAATGGAATAAAATTACAATAATAGCAAAATTTGAAATTTTGAAAAAAAAAGTGTATTGATCTTCTGTGCCTTTTTCCATTCATCCTAAGCTCAATTCTAAAATCATTCACATTTTCTTCCTCTAAAACACTCACTGATGTTGTGAATTTGAATTTTCGTTGAATTAAATAAATAAACGATTGATTGATATGATATGATATGATAATGATTAAGAGGAAATATAAAGTATTTATACGTAGAATGCTATTAAATCACTCAATTTTTGTCGTAAAATAATGTTGTGAAATAAAAATTGAAAAATACAGCTATCATTAAGTGCTTAATAATAGAAATAATTTGCAATTAATTATCGAACGACAAGTGTTAAGAATATTTCCAGCTTGTTATTATTCAATTTTTCTTAAAAAAAAGAAAACGCACTTGCATATTTTCTCTTTCATTAAAATAACGCTTATTGAAATATTTCAATAAAGAAAAAAAAAGTGTAATTTTGTTAAATTCATTGATTCCTTTTCAAATACCAAGTCATAGTAATCTGAAGAATTGGTAAAATGAAGTATTTTGAAATTTTAAATTGCAAAAATATTTCCAAGTGAAATTTTATAGAATAATTTCAACGATAATTCCTTTATTGGACGGTGATCGTTGTTAGTAATAATTGAAAAGAAATTAACTTTGTTATACTTTTTTTTAATAGAAAGCATTAATTATAAAATTCATTTATAATTACATTTCATCATTTAATTGAAATGTGTATGGAATGGGATTTGTTCAGACAATGAATTACTGAAATTGCTAAATGAGTGAAATTAAATCGCTTCCAATTAAATCGCTTCAAGACATTTTTGCTACAATTTATTCAGACATCATCTACGAGTAAATTTGTGTACAAGGAAGACGGAAATTGAACTCTACAATCTTCTTTTTTTTTGAAATTACTTCATTCTCTTTTCTTCCCTCTCTCTCTCTCTCTCTCTCTCTCTCTCTCTCTCTCTTCGTCCATTCAATTAATTGTTCAAATTTTATTTCATTTAACCTCTTTGCATTCTTATAATATTTCATTATATCAAAAAAAAAACTTTCATTTATTTATCTTTTAACAAATAAGGAAAAGAAAGAAAATACAATTTTTTTTTCAAAAAAAAAGTTATAAAAAGGTGAAAGTAAGTTTTTTTTTGCAAATTTTTTTAGTTTTATTATTTTATAAACATTTTTAGAAGTGGAAAATTACTCGATGATTAATTAATGCATGCATATGTTTAATAGTGAAATTGCAATAATTTCAATTAATTTCGTTTCTTACAAAAACTTCACTTTAAAGTAATTTACAATTTTTTTTTATTTTCTCTGCAACGTTTAATTCGATAAGCTAATAAAATGATTATTTGTATTAACTGACTGTCTTTGTTGCAGATTGTTGAAACAAAAAACGAAATAATGTAATTTAAACGATAACTTATGCAGATATACTCGTCATACTAAATGAGTTTAAAGGGTTGAAGTTAATCACTTTTTAATGCTTTCCAAATAATGGAGAAGCTAACAGACAGACAGACGCACACACACACACACACATTCATATGTGTGAATGTTTATTTTTTGTTTCAAAAATGCTAATAAATTAGAGTTAGCATTCGTGAAATGATGATTTTATTTTACCGAAATGACCAATGAATTGCTAGCTTATAGGAGTATAAATGTAAGCTAACAGATGAATGCAATAATTAGTATTTACTAATTCTGCTAACACTTCTCCACTGTTTGCTAATAATTTTTATAAGAACTATTATATCATTTATCATTTAATCATTAATTATTCATTTTTTATTTATCATTTAATCATCCTATTATATCATTTATCATTTAATTACCACTACACCATTTATCATTATTTTTTGCTTAGCACCAACATAACTATTCTATCCTTTTTTAATTGTTATTTTTAATATATTTGGTTGGCACTACTTATCGAATATATTTGAATTGGTTTCTTTGTAAATCAATTTAGTTTTCTGTACTTTAAATTTTTTGAAATTTAAATAAAAATTGTTGAAAATATGATGACGCAAAGTAAACCACAAGAAAAAAAAAGATCTGAAACTATTTAATTTTTCAGGAATGAATAAATTATTGGCATTTCTTTGTATGTTGTTATTGATAGGTGAAATGTTTCACGGTAGTAATAGTGCAAGAGCGGTAATTTCATATCCATATTTTCGACACCGACGTTATCCGATCACGGAAAAATTACGATTGCCTTTAATAGTTGTTCACGATGCACCAGGCACTGCACTGGTTCGTTTTTCATTCCATTTTCATCAATTTCAAAACTATTCATAAATTGAAAGTGTATTAATGAATTTAATGATATTCATCAACAGCTCTCTCTCTCTCTCGCTTTCTCTCCGTAATGTTTAATTGAGGATAGAAGAGAAGAGAGATAAATAAGGATGTTAGCACATTCAGTGCTCACGTAAGATTAGTTTTAGCCGATAAATCAATTATTTAATTTCCTTTTTATAATTCATAGGGTATTGAAGAGTCTTCAAAACTGCTTATTTTTTAGGCTAAAATAACTGAGGTAATTCTTAATTTATCAAATATTTGAAAAAATGTTCCGAAATATTTCAGCGCTTCTATTCTCTTCTTTTAACATGCGAGAAAAATTCAAAATGTAGAAATGCAATGAACAATTTAAAATCTTTAAAGTACTCATAACAGACCTTAGAAAAGTTTGTTTTGATTTATAATCTATCTGTAAATTAATCTTCGATCTTTAATATTCTGCATTTTATCGGAAAAATAACTGCTATTCACCTCAAATACATTAGCTGATCCAGATACATATTGGAGAGAGAGAGAGAGGGAGGAGCGGAAGGGACAGTGGGAGAGGAAATGCTTCTCACTTCCAAAATTTCTTTTTTGCTATTTTTCGATCTTTAAATATATGGTTCATTTCATCCATAGTTACAACAGCATTTTATTTGACACGAAGTTTGAAGGAGTAGGAAGGGGAAAGAGCAATCAATTGTAATAATTTTTTGTGGCTAATTTTTTCGAACACCGCTTCATGGACGTGTCGTCACAAAAATCATAAGTGTTCATTGGGCAGCCTGCAAATGCACATTTATATATTTTCACTTTTTTTTTCTGAAAATGTTAATTAAAAGTGCAAATTTTACCTTATAACATTGTTACTTCACAGCAAATTTTGCAAAAAAAAGGATGGTAAAAGGCGGATTTGTCAACTTGTATCTTTTAGTATGAAATTATGAAATCAAAATTCATAAAGTGGTCTACAAACATTGTTATATAAAATATATATTTCCAAAATATAAAAAATAAAAATTATAAAAAATTATAAAAATTCCATTATTATAAAAAAATTCCAAAAATATTTCCCATGTACAAACACCCTTGTACCTTGCCTTGAAAAAAAAGATTTATCGTACATTGTACCTTGTCCGGAAAAACATATTGCAAAATTACATACATAATCAAACGAAAGTCTTTAATCGCCTTTATTTTAATATTCTTTTCTACCCGACAGGATATCCACTTCGTTTCCCAATACTGAGATTCATCACTTTTTACGTCATCACCCAACTATATAAAGCAACGAACACGGTAGACTTATGAGGAAGTAAATTTTGTCATCGTTAAAACGAAATGTTAGGATAATTAGTTGACAGGAAATTAAATTTATGGTTAAGCTTTAGTTTAACATTCAATCCAATACCAGCGGATATTTTCATGCAAATATGCTAGTAAAGGGTTATTTTTTCATTGCCTCGCATAATTAATTTAGCTCTTTATTATGGAGTGGTTAACCTAAGCTAGTTTAAGCTAGTTTAGAACAGATGAATTAAGGTTAGCTGATAACTGATAATTTAGGCTATTTAACAACAATTAAAATATGACCGAAAGATTTCATAAAGTGTCTCGACTGGAAATCGGAGCACAGTTTGGAAATAGTTGATAGCAGTATTAAATGCCGCAAGTAGCGATGATTCGAATTTTAAGATCCATACTAGTATGTTAATTAAGAATATATAAAATTTGACGATTTAATATGATCAACAATTTTTTGACTTTCTGTTATATTTTTGTGATGAATTCCCACTGCGGTATTACTGTAGAATAATTATTTACAAAGAATAGAGGTAGAGAAACAATTTGATACCCGTATCATTAAAAACTTTTTTCAATAATAATTATTTTAGAGTAAGAAAATGGGGATGATTTAAGAATTAGAATTAAGTAGGATAAGAAAAATATGGAAAATGTTAAACAAGTATAGATATTTTGATAATTTTTTTTTCTTCTCAAGATTACAGACTTATTATTTTATTTACAGAATCGTTACCTGACCGGAACAATACTAATGGCACAGAAACGATCCCAGCCAGATAACGATTTCGATTATCTGGACGATTTTGATCCAACACAAATATTCCAATGAGAAAAATGCAATCAGTTAATTGGCAAAATGAAAAATATCCCTAATATCGTTATGCTAGTAATGCAATAATTGCCGCTAATAATGTAAATGCTATTGTAACTGTCAGTTGACACTTTATATTTTATAAAATTTAACTTTCTTGAAATATCATTTACTCACGCCAAGATTGTGTGAAAGGATGAAAAGAAAGTATTAGTATGGGAAATTAGTTGGAAATTCTCGCTAGGAGTACTTGTTGGAAAGTGTCAATTATGAGAGTCTACTACAATTGCCGCAAAATTCAGACTGGTACAATTTTGACTGTTATCCTAAAATTGTAAAACTGTTCATATTTGTAGCAGTATGCTCTCTAATGTAAGTGTATTTTAACAATCGGTTTTGGAAGAGTATCTTTCAACATTTTCTCTTCCAATTCCTTCACTGGCACTAAACAAACGAAGTTGTAAATATTTCAACTAAATTGAATTGGATAAATGTGTTAGCAATGGAAAAAAATTGAACAATCTAGCAATTTTATAGCTTTTTTTTTCACTAGCCAATTCTTCATTTCGTTTAAATTACCTGCTAAAATACAACAGGAAAAAAATTGACAAGTGGTTATTTGGAAAATCACGTTACGCTAACTTAATTTCAAGTCTTTGTTTTTTATCACGTTGTTTTCTTGCTTACACATGAAGTTTTTCGTGCTAAATAAATTTATTGAAGGACACTCTATTAGCTATACAAAAATCATTTGCTTTATGGAAAATATACACCAGCTTCTAATTAAATAAAAGATGACAGAATAACAACGGTTACGATAATAGTTTTGCAAGAACTATTACAAGAACACGTCACTTCCACCTCCTCTTCTTCACTTCAGTATGGAAATCTGAAGGACATTTTAATTCAAATTCTACAGCAATTTCTCCTATTACATCATCTGCAACTCAATAGTGAGGGGAGAATTAAAAGTGAAAATTACTGGGGAGAAAAATAAAACTAACATAATTTGGCGGGTCTAAATAGTAGACAGACATTCTTTCACACATACTATGTTTTGGTAATTTAATTGGTAGAAAGTGAAAAGAAAGGCGATGGATAACAGTAACTGTCATAGAGGATGCATAACTAAAAAAGAACCACTTTTGATCACATTTATTTATCACTGATCGATCAAGCTCTTCCAACATCAGATGTTACCATTCATCAATACTTCATAAATATATCATATGTTATACCATCTCATCTAGCAATTAGCAGAATTAGTTATTGCGGATAAACAATTATATTCAGTTCTCAGAGACTATTTCGAAATTTTCCATGTAGCATCTTCAAAAAGTCTAAATTGTGCATTCTCAAACAGCATACAGATAATCATTCAAAATTAGCACCGAAAATTAACGCTAATCCAGATAAGTAAAATTAAAGTGACAATTTTTTTAAGATAACTGTTAAACTAATAAAGACAGGATCATCCCTTCTTCAAATATAAAAAATTAAAAAAAAATACATGTTTATCATTAATGTATCTGAGAGTAACAGATATGACAATACAAGCATATAAGTAATTACTTACAACAAATCTAATGCGAATAGATCCATACAATAACTTTCTTTAAGTACTACTAATTATGTTTACTTTATTTTCGCTTGGCCAAGAAATGCAGTCCCTTAATGGCCAAGAATATCAGCTTTGCTGTAAAAAATGGAACTCATTACCATCTTTATTAAAAGTCATCTGCATATGGTTTGACCAAAGTTGTTTGAAGAACTTCAAACTATTAACGATGGTAAAATGGTTTATTAAAGTACTGCTTCAATTGGTGTTTCAATGGCTCAAGAAGAAACTCATTTCACCCTCACTCTGTTTTTTGCTTCCCATTACCACATGAAATATGGTAATAACTCATTAGAAGTCTTGATAAATCGTGGAAATATCGATTCAAATTAGTAGTAAAACATTATAGTATGGCTATGCGTAAAAATTTGGGATTAAGTTTAGCGTAAGGAAATATTCACAACTTTATTTAAATCACAAAGAGCATAAGAATATCGAGAAAATTTTAAACATATCAGCTACGGTTAATGAAAAGCGTCGAATTGATAGCATTTCAATATTTAATTTATAAATGGAAATATTTTAGTATTGCATAGGATTGATATTACCAAATGGTACTATACGCAACATTAATAATCTATTACACTAAAAATTACAAAACTTCAACGTACAGCCATCATCGCTTTGTATGACTTATCATTTATCAGTGCCGTCGTTTGTATATCATCACCTTCATAGATAAAAATAACAAATAGTTAAATGAATGTGATAGATGGAATTAAATTACAACAATGTGCTTCACCAACATAACCCTCCCACGCACCATCACTGCTACTGAGAACAACGAAATCGTTGCACAAAGATATAGCAAACTCACTTCCGTCATTTCAGTTACCTTAGAATGCAATTCAGTGTCTCGTCAGCGATATTCGCTCCTTGATGCGTTCTTTGTTCTTCTAGATGTAATTGTACAGCTGCGTACTTTTTTTGCAATGTGTTCAAGTATTCTACGCTCTATGATTAGTTTTTACAACACTCACAAAATGCTTATTTTATTCTACACGAAAAGTACGTCAAACAAATAATTGAATGCGTGTTCATTTTGATTGCTTATGAACAGTACGTGGAAAAATGCACATCAATGCTTACATTCTACACTTATATTTACAGTGCGAATGTCTGCGTCTTTCATTTCATATAAAGTACGGATGATTAGATGATTTATTATTTTAACGTGAAAAATGCGGTGGTATATGCATTTATCGGACGTTAGATGAAGTTATTTTTAAACGAACTCAGCTCCTCCTGATTAAGTTAAAGATGTTAACGAAACGAAAGTTCTCATATTTTCGGGATTTTTTGTCTTTTATGTATTCCTTTTTGTTCTGAACATTGTTTTATCATTTAAATTAAATTGCATGAGTTATATTTTCTGATCGTAAAAACCAAAATTTTCTTTGTGAATTTTGAAAAAAATGAAATTAGGTTATTCTATGTACCTAGAAGGCGTGTGTTACAATTACTGTCGTTCGATGATAATTTCGGTATAACGAATATGTGCTTAAAAATGACACGTGAAGTTTAACTGGACTGTCTTTTGTATACCGTTCTATTATACATAAATTAGTCAGCTAAATTAAGGTGGGTTTTACTTTTATCAAATTAGTAATGTCACAACGAAGCGATATATTCTAGGATTTTTAAAAAATGAGAAAATTTCGACTGTTACGATTTCTACTAAAACGATCTGGTGCTATAATTCTGCGACATGGTCGTCCAGTATTAAGAAGTGAAGTGGTTGGTCGTGGTTTAACGGTTTGTTCTCCACTACATTTCTAATCATTTTTTTACCATTTCCAAATTTAAAGGAAATGAGTGGGAGCAAAGTATGTCGGAGGACATCCATCATTGACCTGCACTAGCGAGACATTCCTTTTAATATCACGCTTTTGTTAGTAAATAGAAAGATTTAGAAATCTCTTTCGTCATTTAATTTTTTTATTATTTTTAAGCTCTGGGGACGAATTATAATACGACCGCTTGCGTTAACAAGTTACCAGAAGAACTGGAGAAATAATTATTTGCTAGGTCTAAATCGACTGCGACATACCTCTCTACTGAAAATTTGTTCGAACGTTCAAGTTGCGGAAAGAATTAAGGTATATTAATTTCTCTTCTCTTTTTGTCAAGGGATCTACTTAGTTGGTAAACCGGCTTATCTGCGAGAGGAATTATTAATGATGTGGAAGAATGAATTTGTTGCTTATAAAACGTCTCGAAAGCTATTTCCAGGATTGATTTGCTTCTAATTCTAATTGCAATCTGCAGAAATCAATTTCTGTAGAATGTTTTCAACGGTCAATAACCTTTTCTTTGTCTTATTGACTGAAAAAAAAATTTTTCATTTCAGAATTTATTTTTAACAAACACGAGGTACAATAACGGACTACAAGCTACGGAAGTACCCAATAGGCTTGAAGACTACGAAATAGGTGACAAACTTTATGTATTATCTTAATGCTTTCGAATCTATTAATTTAGTTTGTCTTTCGTTCACTTATATTTTTTTCCATTCTTTGCTGCATGGTATTTCCTACTCAAAAATAAAATAGCGACAGGAGGGGTAAAATCTTTCGTTAAATTGGCTGATACACCCGTGCTCATTCGTTGGCCGTTTTAATCAGAGGTTAGGTTATTAGTTTAGTTTTGTTGCTGGGATAGAGAGCTGGCTTTAAGATCTTTGCCTTGATGAGGTTTGAAGACATTGGACAAAATAAAATGGAGCTTGTTTTCTCCCAATGATCTTGTATAAAACAGCTGCTGAATTTAATTCCTGATTTCCAGTTTTTGCATTTTTTTTTGAACCGTCCAGTCATTTGTACTTTCGAAGTTTTCAATTCTGTTTGAATTTGAAGGTAGTAACATTGCTTGCGGTTGCGATGCTGCAGTGTATGAAGCTCGTGTACGTACGTTAGAAAAATGTGAGAGGCTTCCTTCCAGTATTTATGCAGACTTACCTTTCACTTTATCTTTTTTGCAAGGGAAACAATCGGTTATGGAAGATCCTATTGTTGTTAGTCCTTTATCCATATACCTTTGGGTATTAACTTTTAAAAAATTTTGTTGGCATCGAAATTTATTTAAGTTTTTAAATAGATTAATGGTATACATTACTTCAATTTAACTATTTATTCCTTTAAATCCGTTATTCCGATTTATCTAAATTAAAAACAAGAAAGAATATTTTGAGACGTATTGCAATTATTGTTTCTAAATATCCTTTAGTAAAAAAAAAACGCAGGCATATCCATATGCATTGAAAATAATGTACAATTACGAATTCAATGCGTCGGAAAGACATCTGTGGATGGATATGGGTACTGAATTGGTACCATTAATCGAAAAACCGCCAGAGCTTATTGGTTGCATGGCCAAGTACGTTAGCTTTTTGTAACTGGTTTATCTGTTGTGTCGTTAAATTTATATTAGTTTTTCGCTAAACATAAGGAAGATTAGAATCTAATAATAAAACTTTCATGTTAGATATTAGAGGATAGTAAAGGCTTAAAATTTTGCAGTATGAGCTTTTTGCCGCATCCGCATCCAAATATAGTGCAAATGTATAAAGCATTCACGGATTGTATACCGGCATTGGAAGATGCTCGAAATTTGTATCCGGAAGCCCTGCCAACAGCTGATTTTTATGAACTGATCATTGATGAACCAAAAACACTGTTTATAGTTATGAGAAGGCAAATAACTTATGGTGCTTTAGTGGGTTGCAATATTCAAAGTTCTGAACCTGATTTTTACGTAGTATTTCTGCCTCTTTTTTCGCTAACCTTGACCTTTTACTTATTGTGAGTAACGATGTTGAGTTAAATTAAAGCAAAAAGAGAGTCTGGTTCGTTCCACTTTCAAAAACTTATTGCCACAAATTACAGATAATAATGCCTTGAGTTTCAGATACAGAATGACTTTACGAGAATACGTACTTACACATAAAAGGAATTACTGGTTTGGCAAAGTTATGTTTGGACAACTTCTGGAAGCAATTGTTTATCTTCATAATTACCGAATCAGTCATCGTGATATAAAATCAGACAACATTCTGCTAGATTTTAATACCGATAGTAAATTTTAAATCAATTGCTCCTTCAGTATTTAACTGATCTTTAATTTTAAGTGCATCTAAAGCCGTAATTTAATGTTAACATTTTACCAGAAAGTCTTTTCGTTGCCCTTCAAGTATTATTATAAATTTGCAAAATCTCCTGTTTAGATGATGTCCCGCATTTGGTATTGAGCGATTTTGGTTGTGCATTGGCAACAGGAACTTGGAAAGTGCGTTATGATACAGATACAGCTTATCTTGGAGGCAATTTGGCACTTAGAGCTCCAGAAGTAAATTGCTTGTAGTTTACTCGATTTTTGTTTGCTTCTTTTAAAAGTTAATTTGATTGAAGATTTTTTATAATTTAAAAAGTTCAAAGCTTGTTGATTTATAATATTTGATTATCATTTGTTGGTGATACCTAGATTTCCATCCGTTTGAAAAAAAATATCTGACATACAATTTCTATTCAGTCATGAAGTAGTATGCTAAAGCAACAGATTTGCAATGCTACTGTGCCAGTTCAGTTTCACTTAACTTATTGTTTCTTGAAAAAAAAGTTGCTACCAGACGTGCATAAGACATTTAATTTGCAGATCCGATGTGCTCTCCCAGCTCCTAACAGTTGGGTAGATTTTCGCATGGCAGATCTTTGGGCCGTCGCTACAGTTGGATACGAAATTTTTACAAGGCAACAGTTTACCTTTAAAATTATTAGATTTACTAACGTACGAATTATTTTTGAAGATGGAAGTGCAGGGAAATGCATGTCCTTATATTATATAATTAGATGTACAACAGCGTTTATTGATTATGTGATTTGTAAGGAGAGATTTGTAATGCACTTAAAAATAGAACATTAATTTGTGGTTTCAGAACATATTTATCTAATTATTCTATAGTTTCCTGGAAACTTTGCCGTTTAAACTGTCCAAAATGCTGAAAATGAGCAAAATAAAAGTAAGCTGTTTGCAGAACAAATCCATTCTATAGTCGTATGAGAAGTGATCAATATACGGAATGCGAACTACCACCCTTACCGAAGAAGATGCATTGTGCAATAAAAGCTGTTATTCGAGATATGCTACAAATTGATCCAGATAAAGTAATGATGTTTTAATGTGTTACTGACTACCGCAGTCATAATTGTTGGTGATCATTAAATCATAATCAGTACAGGAAGAATACTGGTTTGAAGTATGAATGTATACGAGCTTTTTTCACTTTTCAGCGACCAAGCCCATCTGTTGCTGCAAATGTTCTTAGTATATCGCTGTTCCGGTTCGGTCATAATTTGCGAAAACTTTTTGATGATTGTGGTTTTGACGAAACATTGTTTGGTGCAAAAATTGGCGATTTGAAGAATGCCGCAAGTAAAACTCTAAAAACAGTAAGTGTTAAATGCAGATAGATGAAATGAAGTGCAGATAAAGTCTAAAATTAATATATTGACTGGGCATGAGCTTTGTCAATTTATTAACCGATTGTACCAGAATGAATGTCACTAGTCATAAGTTTATTGGCTTCACTAGTAGAGGTAAATCGAAATTGAAGAAAAAGTAGATTGAGGATAGTGAAGACTTGATGGTTATCTTATCGGCTGTTCTATTTACTGATATTTGACTTGACTTGTTGATGATCTTGAAAAATTGAATTTTATACGATTACAGAGATATAAAGGAGAGGATGGTTTACATAACGTATACTAAGTTAAGCTTTTGGGATTTTAAAATATTTAATTAGGCCGGATTTTATTTTAATTTAGCTGGAAGGAAAGATGATAACATCAATGAATGATTTCACTCTTCTGTTTGCTGCGGAGACTATATTGGCTCAAAATATTCATCCTAATGTGATCAGCACAGCGGAACTTCAGGTTGCTGCCCATATATTTATTAATACGAGAATACTTGAATTTGCAATAAAGATTTTTTTTGTTGCGAGGACATTGGCCCATATAATGAATAATATCGCTTTTTTTCAGCTCCGTGCAACATTTCTGTCCCGAATTGATCACCAATGTATTTGGTCAGCTTTAAGCTATTTCTGTGATGAGGACAATTTATGAAAAAATCATACAAACATTTTTCCTGAAGAAATACGAGGTCCAACATTTGCAGTTGATGGAGCGACAGATCCTATGGATAATCTTATTAGCACGTAATTTTTTTTGCTTATCTTGGATATATTGGTAGGTAATTCATTGCTTAAGGGAAATTACTAGAAATTACCCATGTTATATCCATATTTAGGTTGTGAAATAATGTTTTAAGATCGTTCTTGCCTTCAGATTGGCTTATATTTTCAATTTTGCCTTGAAAATGGTACTTGTAACATAGTAGCAAACGCTTTGTCAAATGTATTAATTTTTAGATCTTTGTTTTTGTCCAAGATTTTAATGCGTTTACAATTTCCTTTGAACCAAATAGCTTGATGGGGTTAAAAGATATTTCAACTTGCATGTTGAATGAGTGAATCATACTTGAGTTGTCGTATGAGAATTTTATTTCATCGTTACAAATTTCATGAGTGCAATGTAAGGTTGTTTTAAGCGTTGTTAGACTTTGACCATATATTTGTGTATTTTCTATTCTTGGCAGATTTACTACAAAGTTGAGATGACTTTTATATGTTTCAACTTGATATCCATTTTTTTTGATGTTTTTGTATGAATATAATGTATATATTGTGTATATGCATATATGTGGAATGAAAAGTTTTTAAAAGAAGAGTTCATTTCAAAGTATTTGTTATGTGAATTTCTAGGTTGCATATTCGTACATTATTACATCTCCAAATGTTTTTTCACAATAGCTTTTTATTTTTTTTTGTTATTAGATGTGATTAGATGCTGATTTATTATTTTAAATAAGTCACAAAATCTTTAAAATTACAAAAGGTAGTAGTTAAAAATTAAAATTAATAAGTGCAAAGAAAAATAGTTTTGAGCAGTGCGAAAGATTACAGCTGTTATATTTGTCTTATCTCAAACCTATATCTAAAAAATTTTTACTCGTATTTTGCAAGTAGTAAATAAAAAATGTAAAAAAAGAAAAAGTTAGGAATTAATCAAAAAGAAATTCTTTCGCACATACAAGAAACGGTTAGATAGTGAGAAAGGAGAAATATAAGCAAAAATAAGGTGAGAAGTTGACTATTCGCTTAAAATTTTAAAACGATAATGTGGAGAATAATAGAATTTCCGCAGATGAATTTTACTGATAATGAGAGAAAGGAATGTATTATTATCTGAAATTTCTAGTAAAAAATGAAACATATCGTTAGTAGTGCTAATATTGGTGATGACGTAGACTTTTTATTAATCGTTTTCGTATTTTCAATTCAATTCATTTTAGCTGCAAAATAGTTTTTACAAGTAAGATGAGCTCTATTATTATTGCTGTTATTGTGTTGTTGTTGTTGTTGTTGTATGGAAATATAATGGATTTATTAAATGAATGTTGTATAGGTTTTTGGTTAGCATATATAATTTAGCTTGTAAACACTAAAAATAGTTACTACAAAGAAATGAGTTTCAGAATTTGGTAATTATGTTAAGATAGGCTGCAAATCAGCAAGCTACATTAAGGATTCAATTGTATTTGTAAGATCAATTTTGAATTTTCAAACTTTAGTTTTATTTTTTTTCTTATCAAATATTGGCTCTCATCTAGTAATAAACGGTAGAAAGAGAGAAGGGGAGAGAGAGAGAGAGAGAGAGAGGGAAAAATGTTATCTGGTGTGGAAAGATTGGAATGCTAAACTGTGCTAAAGCTACGATATTATTTATTTGCTTCGAAAATAATTACACTTTTTGAATGCAAATTTGAAATTGCTATAGCCATATTTTGGCATATTTTTAATTACTTTAGAATATATCGACAAAAATGAGATTTGTGTTTGTTGTAATTAATGTTGAAATTCATCTATATGTTAACACTTACTGAAACATTTTTTAGCTTGAATGTTTCAATGCTAACATTTTATTATTTTTCTTTTAATCTGCTAGATAACAACTCATAAGTTATTAGCAATAAGGATAAAAATTACCATTTTTATCCTTATTTTCTGCTAATAACTTTTTTTTTACGCTGCTAATACTTTCTGCTAATAACTTATTTTTTCTAATAACTTTTTAATATTGAAAAATAAAATAGATGGTATGGGAATACCATCTATTTTATTTTTCAGTATTAAAAAGTGAAATTGAACGGATACGAAAGGGACAATTACTTTTCCATTCTCACTACATTCTGCATTTTCTGCATTGAAAAGTCTCTGCTCATCCATTTTGCTCGAACTGTGGGAAAATATTGAAATAATTTAGATGAATTTTTCTGCTTAGAGATTATTTGCTATTTTAGCAAAAATAATAAATGAAAATTTTATTGATCTGAAATGGTTTTTTTTTATTCACATTTTTTGTTTCTAATTCACTTTTTAAAATTTTTTTTTTCATTTTTTTTAGCTATACGATATATGATGTATTCATCTTTCTAATTCAGTGATTAGTCATCTCAAAATCAATACGCTGGTTATTTCATCATTTACATATGGCGTATTTCGTATCCTATAGTATAAAATTTTTGTTTATCTCATGAAATCTTCAGCACATTTTTAATTTAAATGTGACCAATCATTTTGTCATCGACCGAAACGTATCATTAAATGTCTCCTTTTCTTCTCTTATTTTATTTAATTCGACATTTTGCCTTTTTATAACATAATATTTCTATACCATTCGATGTTTTACAGATGCATGAACAACAACGACAAGTGATGGGTGATGATTGCAATGTTACAGAAACATCATTATCACCAGGACTTGATCGGTAACTTTTTGTACGATTGAAGAAATTTCAATTAGTGGTAATCTATGGGTATTAAAAAGTGAAAGGAAAAACAAAATTTTAGAAAGTACGATCAATACTTGAGGTCCAGAAAAGTAGACATGTCATGTTGATGTTACTGTTTAAAAACTAAGTAACTTAATAGGATTATTAGATGATATTTTTAATGTATTGACAAGAGAGTTTTTTTTAATCATCTCTTGTTCCTTTTGATTAATGTTCTAATCTTACTAATAACAAGCGATTAGTGAATACTGAAATATTATTTAAGTCACAAATGCATATTTTTTGGCGTATTTTTATGCGTCTCTAGATTCCAAGTAAGATTTTGCGATTTATTCAATAATAATTTCATATTCAAATGAAACAAGAAGAAAATGTTTTTGCAGGATCCAACAAGATATCCTGGAAACTTTGTCAACAGCATCAGATCGCAGTGATGGTGAGCGTTTGCGTCGACATTTGCAATTTTTTTTTATGGATCCAATAACGAAATGGAAAGTGCGCCATCAATTTCCCTTCAAATTGGCCTTACAGATTTTCAAAATTATTTTTATTTCAGTACAAGTAAGAATTATATTCCTTTCTTTACTCGTGCTCTTACTGCTATCTATTTTTTTTACATTTTCTTAAAGATTAGTCATGCTTTCCTTAATTAGGAGCAAAATGGACATATCTTTGAAATTTGCGAAAAGAAATTTGCCACAGAGAGTTGGAATTTTCTCAGTTTATAGAAGATAGAAGACTGCATTTCTATTCAAAAAATAAGATGTTTCTATAGTATAATTTTAAGTATTGCACGTTGGATTTTGAGAAATTACTTGTGTAAAACAGAATTGTCTTTTACTATAAATGAATTAAGGCAGAATCTTTTAAAAATTGACGTGGGTCTTGTATTCTTGTCAGGCAAGTGAGAGAGAAGAAGCAAGAAGGAAGTTAGTATGCTGCTCTACACGCTTCCTTCTTTTCCTGTCATTGTTTTAAAGGCATTTTATTGCAACCAATTAGTTAAAATTTTATGGATATTTGGGACAAATTTTAAATTCGAATTAGCATTTTGGCAAATTAAGAATATTGTGCAGATGACTAATGCATAGTTCATGGTTTATAGCAATCACGTGCATGTAGATAGTGTTATCAGTTACTTTTCATTAATTTAACAAATTCACAGTATATGTTTTTTTTTTGCAGTTAGTACTTTTTGCTGAGTTGCGTATGTCGCATTTTGATTTTATGGATGAAACAAATACGGTAATCCGACATAAATTTTTGAAAAATTGGGATGACGAGCGTGATACACTCATTTATCCACCTTCATCTGGTCGATATTCTGTTTTTACAGGCACTGATATTGTTGATCAGTTTGCTTTTATGGTTGTTGCTGTAAGTTTGTCATCTTTTTTTGCGATTACAGATTATTTGTATGTTCATACAAATGTGAAATTTTTTGAAAGTTAATTATGAATATCTATTTTCATAAAATTTCGCGTGCTAATTTCTAAAAAAATGGTTTGAATTTAATTTTAAGTTAAAAATAGTCTCGGTGCTAAGGTATATATCTTCTTCAGTATTATTCAATCAAAGAAGATTCATTCGCAAGTTTTTCATATGATACTCTAAGAGATCAAGGCATAGATGATTCGAAATTTGTTGGAGATATTTCTGTTGACGAAATACCACCAATGCAATTTTGCTTAAAAAAAATTGCTAATGTGACAGTTTTCAACAACACTTATGAATTCGACATTTCAGAAGTTAATGGTAAGGAAATGTTTTAGTTCTGTTTTCGAATTTTAAACAGATTTTCACTTCGGATTTTCTTGCAACAGGTGGATTCACTTTTTCGTCTTTGTACTTTGTATGTGGGTATTACTTATAATAGCAATTTTGGAGGTTAAGACACCAAATTGTGTTTGATATTTTGTATATTGTTACTCAAGATGTTAGAAAGTTCCTTTTTATACTCATTTTTGCTATTCTTTTTTATGCTAACTATAAAGGCCGCTATGGAAATGTAAAATTTTCTTTGGTAAATGAGTTTGCCAACAAACCTTTTTTTTGTCGCAAATTTTTTGAATTTTTATTGTTAATATACCTACAGATTGTTCACTACTGAGATTTGATAAAAACGAAGTGAAAGAAATTCGCCGTAATGCAAGCTCATTGAGAAAATTTCTTGAACAAAGGCAAATCAGATTTAAGCCTGAAGATGCTTTAATCATATCAAAAGGTGTATTAAGCTTCAACCTACGAACCATCCATTTTAGTTCAATTTCGACCGATCAACGACCAGAATGTTTTCTAATTCAGGTGAGCTTTTACCAGCTGTTTTTAAAATTCACTTTCTTTTCCTACTGATAATGAATCGAGCCATTAAATTTTATTAACTTATGTTCCCGGAGGTTTATTTCTTATTCAACTGTCGCAGATAAATGTTTAAAAAATTATTACAAATAAAGTGAGCGATGTAAATCATTTAGTATGCAACGATACCGTTTTGGTCTTTTTTTCGAATTTTAATCTTCACCTTGTACTTGCTGGTATCAATTATTAGGTTGCGATTACTTTTGACAACTCTCGACATACTGGTCAAGTGTACATTTCCTTATCAACACTTATCAGTTATGTTACTCTGTGCAATGGCCGAGTTGTACATGGTATGTTTCATCTATCAAATAATTTAGTTTTTTAGTTCGTTTTTCTGCCATGAAATATGAATTCTTTTTCTCAGCTTTATTTCTCGTTTTTCGTCTTTTGGAAAGAATGACAAGCTGTGTACAATCTAATTAAGATAGAAGTGGAAAAAAGAAATCAACTTAATCGTATCTGTTTTTGATAAATTCGAACCCTAGTAGACATGTAATATGTGATGATATACCATCTTATTTCAGGGGCTGATGTGCCCACAGTTAGCATTATCATATTTGTTATTGATATTCTGGTCTTGTTTATGTGTATCGCCTCATTAATACTATGTTGCCGTGCACTTATTCGAGCTCACCTGCTAAAACTGGTTAGTTCTGAAAATTTAATTTGGATTTATTTTGTCTATCGTAATTGATAAATGGATGTGATCGATGATAAAATCATCAGCAGGTCATTTCTTTCATTTTTTTGGTACTATTATCATCTCATCTACTTATTTCACTTGCAACTATGCTATATTCGCCACTGACTCCATTTACTGAAAATAACGAGTTTTCTGTAGCGTATAGAACAAGCAAACACGTATCTATTTTTGATCCATACTTTTGTAATTTAGGCAACAGTACAATTTGTTAGAAATGTATTGAAACACGAGTTGACGTTAAATGATCAACTTGAATTCGTGAATTTTTGGTATGTTATGATCGTTATAAACGATATATGCATTATCTGTGGAACTCTGTGCAAAATTACAATTGAATTCAGAGTAGGTTATTTCATCTACTACCGTATTTGCTCTTCTAAAACTTCGTCAAATTTAGAAGCTTCAGATATAGTTTGGACTGATCTGGCTTCATAAAATTGCTATATATCTAGAGGTTTTGTAAGTTCAAATTTGAACTTAAGATAGTCATTTTTAATTGTAAATGTTCAGTTCATTGAGGAACATTATGTGCAGGTCTTCAGCTCTTCAGTAAGATGAAAGTATAGGATGTATTTTTTGCTGTGTTCCAAATTTCATCAAATCCCATAGATGGCGACATGTAAATTGGTTTATATATGTAACAAAAAAAAGTCAGCATTGCATATTGTAAGTTTTCCGGAACTCTTCAGGATTTTGATAATAATCTGTTTACCACATCTGGTATATTACTGGGTACCGGTGCACTCCTGGTTTACGTTGGTCTACTGCGCTACTTCTGCTTTTTTTCAAAATATAATGTTAGTTTATTTTCAAGATAATTCATCATTTTGCGATGAGCTCTTCTATTTTAATTATGAAATTTCAGCTGCAATTTTTTTAAAAGTACATTTCAGATATTAATTTTAACAATAAAGAAATCGTTGCCGAATATTCTTCGCTTTATGTCATGTGCAGCTGTTCTTTACGCTGGTTTTCTTATCGCCGGATGGGTTATAATTGGACCGTACAGTTTGAAGGTTTCTTTTATTAATATTCCAAAAAAGATTATCTAACTAGATTGTTTGAAATTGGCATAATTTCATAGAAATGCAGCAACATAGGATTTTTTATGGAGTGATTATTGATCTTCTAGTTCAGCTGTTTCTTAATATGTTGTTGGCATTTCGAACTATCTAATTTGGTTTCATTAATAAAATTACTCTTTCATATCAGATCAATCGAAGGTTTCTTACACAAAGTAATTTCAGTTTCGTACGTTAGGAAAGTCATCAGAAGCGTTATTTTCTTTATTAAATGGTGATGATATGTTCGCTACATTTTTCACTATTGACGACTCTAATACAGTTATTAAAGTATTTGGCACAGTATACATTTATATATTTGTGTCGTTATTCATTTACGTCGTTTTATCACTGTTTATTGCTATTATTATGGATGCTTATGAAGTCATCAGGGTACGTTTCCCAAACATTTTCTAACTCGTACAGCACGTTCATTGAATGTTTCCCTCTTTTCATTTAATGAAGTTCCTGTTTAATAGTACACTACGATCAGTGCAGAGAAAAGTTTTACCTTTCACTCTTTATGAAAAATGGACATGTATGGACGTAATGGACGGAAAAGAACGGATTGATGCAAGGATACTTTGAAATTGGGCATGAAAAAAACTTTATTTTATCAAACTTAGTACTGTGCAGATAGCCCGTAAATACTATTTTATTTATTGTTACTGTACGTTTAGCTTTAAAATTATCCCAGTGATCATTCCTAATATTGTGATGTTTGCATGATGAATATTGTTCTGTGGACATTTTATATTTGCAAAGATTACAGGATCGCTACAGAAGTCAAGAGATTGAAGAGAAATCACTGCTACAACTTTTGCGCGAAGGCGAATCATACAATTTAATAGATACTGAAGAAAGACGATTTCAGTATTCTTCAAGAAACCTACTGGAGTTAGGTAAAGGAGTTTTTTTTCCCTATTATTAGTGATGAGATAATATTAATTCTTCTGATTGATATAGTCACCGATTTATATTGACACTTTCAAAGATTTAATACAAATTATTATTTTGAGGTTAGTCACATGATCATTGTTTGAAATATAATAAAATATATCTAGGGAAGTTCTAAAGCAAGTTTAAACTGAAATGATTTGCTGACTGGTATGTATCTCAATTAAAGTAGTATAAGGATTGTTTTTTCATACCCTTTTAAACTTTCAACATACAGTACTACTTAGTTTATACAAGAGTGTTACTGGATAGCTTGTGTTATTATATGGATAACATCAACTTCTAATCATCATTCGTATTTTGTTTATTATAGATTGTTGTAACTTGTTTCGATTAGCTGATCGATATCGAAATCGTTTTCACTGTAGGCATCAACAACAACAACCATATAATTCATTTGAAAATTCAGATGCATTTGCGAGTAATCATATTGTAAATACATAAATTTATGACTTTCTACATAATGCTCATTTCGAATTATAAGTGATAGAATTAATTAGATATGCAAAATAACTATTGCATCGTATGAGCTCAAAGCGATTAAAAGAAGGATTGAATGATGAATTATTTTATCTATCTTTCAGAGCTATTCCTATATATGTTTGTTTAAAATGAAAATTTTGTTTCCGTTCAATATTTCATGCAGTAATTGTGAACATATATTGTATTATTTGATCAGGCGACTTATCATTTTGCACCAATATTGATTTCCATCATTGCATGTTTCAAATAATCCATTCATTGTACAAATAGTATAGTGCTAACGTTGTATGCTTCCTCTTTTCTATGTTGGAATTTCTGCATCATTTTATTTTAAACTCTAATGCAACACAAATGATGTGTTCTATTTTCTGTACTGTGTTTATTTATCGATCACCTTACCGATATAAATATGCTTTTTTTATCTAAGCTATTAGAAATCTAAAATTTATGCATAGAAATTTCATTTCCCAATAATTTACCCTTTCGTTTAATTAAATTAACAGCTTTTAAAATTAACAGTTATCAATTTTATTTCACTTACCATTTATATGTATAGCATAAATTTGTGTTTGTTTTTTTTTCCATAAGAATTAACCTTTTCATTTTGTTTGCTTTTATGCTCGAAAATTAGAGATTGATGAGTGTGTAGTTTAATTTGAAATATTTTATTGCACAGTACTTTTCATCTCTTTTCATCCTCCTTCATAATGTATTGCGGTTTTTGAATTGCTTAAATATCATTTTTAATTTAATTAATTGTTTATTTCACAATCTTTGAGGAGAAAAAAATGTGAAGAAAAAAATTTTCATCTGAACTGATTGATAAAATTAGCAGAAAAGAAAAAGTGTGAGAAGTTTGCTCATTCAATGTTTTTTGATAACAATTAAATCTGATGCCAATTATATCATCCAGAATTTCTAGGAAAAATGACTAATCCTATTAGTGATAATTGTTATCAATCAATAATAGAGTCGATCACTTTTTTTTCTCCACATTGCTGCTAATTTTGCTTCACTGAATTAAAAGGATTGTTTGTATAAAAATGCTAATTTGTAATTCGATTGAATAGCCGGCGGAACAGGAAATGAAACCGGAAGCTTAATGCTTAATTATCTTTATCTGGGAGGAAAGGAATCACCTTATCCTTGAAGTACAATACAATATCAAAATTTTTCATCTTCATTTCACTGTTTAATTTTAGTTCAACCACTCACTTCACCAATCTCAGACGAAGTGCAAATTGAAAATAACAGCGATCATGCAATTTTTACAGTCATATCAATTAATGACTTTTGCGCCACTTAATCTTTTCGTATCGTTAATAATTACTGGTAGGATTTAAAATTTGTTAAACGATTGAACTACTGGAGAGAGAATAAAATAGAAGCAATAAAACTTATAATATTTAGCAAAAAAATTTTTTTTATTAAAAAAAACATTCACTTTCATCATTTTTCGGTTCAGAAAAAAGAAATTAGCATTTAAGCATTGAATAAAATGCATTGACATATTGTTTAAAGTAATTACTTTCATCTTTTTTTCTCTACTCAGAAGATGAGAGAGAAATTTCCATTTATCATTTCTGTGAAAATTATCATTGTATTTCACCGAAGCTGTAAATTCATTCATTTCCTGTTCATCCATCCACTCAGAATAATTTCCGAAAAACGAAAGGAAAAAGAACATTTCACTGAGCAGAAAAAAATATCCTTTTGAAAATGTATCATTCGGAAATTGCTCGTCGACGAATCATTCAAATTATTTCAATTTATCAATTCAGTCGAACAACTTCTTCTGTTAAATATCAATTAATATAATTAAGACAAAAATGATTTAAAATTTTTTAGTATTTCAAATTTTTGCTCCTATTTCTTTGTTCTTTTTCTTCTTTTAAAGTTAGTAAAAAAAGTTTTGAATTTCGAATTCTGTAGCTCATTTTTTTTTCTTCTTACTAGTAATGTTGCAAATTTGAATGAAATTCGTTCAAATATTGATTATTGATACTGTAATAATTTAATTTGCATCTTGCAAATCTTCGATTTAACTTCTTAGTTCAAAAGTTTTAGAAATAATGAAAATTTTTCCTTATCGAATTTTTTTTCTCCTCTCATTGTTTAATTAATTAATTAATTTATGTCTGTGACCACCAAAATGTCCGAAATGACTGACAGATGAAATTGTCAATGTATAACCATAGCAATCAATATTTGCCATTGACGAACTGTCCATCATAATCATTTAAATATTTATTGAATTAAAATTGTTAACGTTCAGTGGCATTTCATTTTCTATCGAAATTTCACTTCGAATAAAATTTAAAAAAAAAGAAAAAAAAACAGAAGCAATCAACAGCAGTAGAGTGATTATCGTGTAGATGAAATTACAAATAAATTTTAAACGATTTTTTTTTTGAATTATAAATTTTATTTTATCGTTTTCTTTGTGCAATAAACATAGTAGTGTGGTATTTGTAGTAGTAGTTAGTAATAATAGTTAGCAGTGACAGGTTTGTATTTCAAGATGAGATGTTCAAGTGGGTAAGATGAGAGAAGTGGGTTATTACCGGTAAAGGTGCTACTCTCAAGATCCACTTTAATTTTGAAGATGAAGACCTACTTTGAAATAAAATGGATGAGAAATCACTTTTCCAAATTTTTTTCAATAAATTGGTTAAAAATGATTGAAAAAAAAACGCGACGTTTATTTTTTCTCAACAAAATAACACATATTTACATCTTTCTCCTTCTTTTTTTCTTCCTAATTAATTAATTATGCACAAACGAATATAACATTAAATCGTTGTTTACTTTTTTTTTTGATGAGAAAAGTTTTCTTCTTTTCTCTCTCTCTCTCACTAATATTTCTTAGTTTTTAAAATTTTTTTTTACAACCCGATTAATTAAACAAATTTGTTGATATTTTTCCTCATAGCGGTATCACTTCATGTGAACCATCACTAGAACTATCAATCAGTTAAATTGATTAGGCGCTCTCATAGATTGTAAGAAGAATTTAATTAATAATATAACATACAAAATTACTTTTGCAAAGTAATTTTTAAAATCTAAGGAATTCTAGGAGAATTTACGCCCACAATGATTTAAGAAATTCCATTTTGTATAAGTCCGCAGATCTATTAAAATTTGTCAAAAATTGAAAAATTTAATTTTAGATACTTCTACATTCATGTCATAGGAGCGAAGAGTAAGGGAATACGATCAGCTATATCAGAACTATGTGTGTTAATATAAATTTGCATATTGCTTCTTTTGTAAGTTCTAATAATCAACGAAAAAAATACGTCAACTTTTTATGTTCCTTTTCTCGCGAACATGTATATTGAAGAAATGCTGCAAAGATGAAGAGAGAGAGAGAGAGAGAGAGAGTGAGTGATAGTAAGATATCGTAAAAACTTGATGAGATAATCATAAATGAATAAATGAACCATTAACAATTCCAATATCCTTTTATTCTCTCTTCATCCTTTCACAACTTCCATTTTTCTTACCTTTAGAAAGGTTACGGCAAAGGTGACAGTAATACCATAAACAAAAAACATTGCTTGTGTTGCAAAAGATTCACCAATAGTTTACAGTAATATCAATTATAATCCATTTCATTATCAAATTGTTAAATTACTTGTTAAATTAATTTAACTCATTCGGCACATCCATGGAAAGTATTCAACTCAAACTATTAACGATTAAAGTGGAATTATATTCATTTGTTAATATTAATGCAACATGTGCAGATTATGTGATAACTGATAAGTAATGAGAGTGATAATGATAATAGTAATTAATAATTGATAGCAATAAATGACAATAAATAATAATGAATAAATTAATAAATAAACAAATTGATTAATTAGATGAATAAATAATGAATAAATAAATAGATAAATAACAAATAAATAAACAATAAATGATCAATAAATAAATAATAAATTATAAATGAATAATGAATAAACAAAAAATAAACAAATGAATTAATTAATTAAATCAACAAATAAATAAATGTCAGTGACATCATAGTTGTAGTAACAATAACGATAATTAATATTCACGGAAGAAGTGTTTGATGAGAACGTATGGTTTTGACGTAGGACGAAATGAACGTTTCAGTAAAGTGGAAGATTGCCTCTGAATAAA
The DNA here is from genome assembly GCA_013365375.1 of Litomosoides brasiliensis. Taxonomy (NCBI): domain Eukaryota; kingdom Metazoa; phylum Nematoda; class Chromadorea; order Rhabditida; family Onchocercidae; genus Litomosoides; species Litomosoides brasiliensis. The sequence goes on from JABVXW010000037.1 coordinate 65,450, forward strand.
AGAGTGAGTGGTACTTCCATCGGTGGAATACTCAACTAATGGATAGCACTGACCAGTGGTCACTAAGTAAATATTGAATTTATTGAACTGAGAATAACAGTTATCACACCACACGGTCATTCCTATCAATTCATCCGACAAATTTGCATAAAACACTACTTGTCTTATCTTATCCATCCTGGTTTTCCACACATTTATCCATCTATCGTTTGCATGCTTCTTTTCTTCTCATCACTACCTGCGCTACCTAAGAAGGAAGCACGCGAATATCACTCTTCTCCTTCTCCATGCATAATGTAATTTCTTTCTTTCTTTCATTCTCTTCCTCTCTCTCTGTTTGCTGTATGTTCTCCTGATGCTAATTAACCGACTAACTGTATGGTTGACAATGGGATGGTATTTGATAGTAAACAAATGCAAACACAGTTGAACCATTTTTTTTTCTCATTAATTTTGAAATTTTAAAATTAAATTTCGTTTTAGATGTTTTTTTGCGCATTTCATTTTCTCTCTTTCACTCTCTTCTCTGTCTTTTTTTTAAAAAAATTTCCAAGAGAATATCACGGTGTCTCTTCACGTTCGCTTCTTTGTCTGCTTTCCTACGAAATATCGTTTGGCAATTTTCAGAATTACAAGTTTCTGATTGCTTTTTAAAAAATTTCAATTTACGTGTTTACGTGAATGAATGATTGACTAAGTGAATGCTGTATATTTAGTGCTGTATACTTTAGCGTGGGAGGAGAAAGAGAAGGAAGGTGAGAAGGGAAGGGGAAGAAATTATACAAAGAGTGAGGGGAGAAACAATGGGAAGAGGTGGTACTGGTTGCTTATGCAACAACTCCTATCACGCATTACGTGTAATTTATAAAATAATGACTAGTAATGGTATGCGACGTTAACGTATAACTTGTAGGAGAACGCGTATCACACGTAGCGCATTATGTGTGATATAATCATTCGTTGATCTATAATTTCAATTGTTACTTCTATTTGCATTGTGCCCGTATAGAAAATTCACTTGATGACTCATTAAGGACAAAAAAGGAACGATACTGAATCAGTGCATAAACATGGACAATCTATCAAATGTAAATATTGCCGCGTGTTTTTATTGATAGAAATTTGAATTATAAAATTTTTTAAATTGAAGAAATAGAAAAGAATGTTCTTCTGTCAATCAAATTTATTATTTTTTTTATCCAATCATTCTTATCATCATCATTATCATCATCATCATCATTATCATCATTACCACTATCGTCGGGGTGAGGTTTCGAGATGTGGAGAAAAGAATTCAAAAGGAATCAATATTCAAATCTAATGATTGTCATTATCGATTGTGAATTTGATGATTTCAAAAATTTTTTATGTTAATTGTTCCATGAACATATATACCTACCGTTATACGATAGGGTAGTAGAGAGGCGAGAGGGTATGGAAGATGAGATTAAATTTCATTCAAAATCTTCTAATCCGTTGTTGTTGTTGTTTTTTTTTAAACTTTTGACTATCAATTAATGTATTTCGGAATGATTCAGTGAAAATCCTTTGTTTAGAGATGAATAGTTAAAAACGATACAAATTTACTGAGTGTTATTTTGCGAAATTTTTTCAAATTTTCAATTTTTCCTTCACTTCACCATTTCATTTTTATTACATTCCGCTGGTCAATGATGTATGAACCAGCACTTTTCAGTGATCAGTGATTGAGAGGATTTGAAAATGAAATTGTTTTGATGTGTGTGATAGGAAGAATGTTGGATTATCGTTGTGGCCACGGATTTAGATATTATTTCCATCATATTTTCCACGTCTTATTTCTCACTTATATTTGTTATATTATATTTTCCTCTCTCTTCTTCTCCTCCTCCACACAACAAACAATTCTCATTAATTAGTTGTTGCTGAGGAGTTTTTTGTTTCTTGCAGTAAAGTAACTGCAACTAAATTTAACTATTACATTAATAACTCCTCTTCGTAATTGAAATTGTAATTAAATTAAACATCCAAACAGTTAGATATTAAATAGATTTTCTTCATAAGTGACTGTAATTAAATTAAATATTTGAATAATTGAGTATTAGTATATGGGAATACTATTATGTAATTCTATTTGTTAGCAAATTAATTGTTGAATTGATTAGATAATCGCAAAACATTCTTATCAACTGAATGTATTCATTTCTATTAATGAAATAGCTTCATTTCAATTGTAATTATTTGAACAAAAAAAAAATTCAACTTTAGAAAAAGTTGAAATTTTCAACAAAACAGCAATTTTATTTTTGTATTCATTTAGTATTTTAAAGACTTTTGTGAAAATTTTTCATGTTTTTTTTTCAGTTTTAAAAGTGTAATTTGGCAAATAGTTTATCATATTCCATTAGTTTAGCGAGTGATAGCTTACGCTAACTGAAACGATACCTCAAATTCGTTGCAAGCATATAATCTGATCGATTACTTTATTTTTTTTTTCACTCTTTTCGAAGTATGTTTGCCAGGCATTGTGAATTGAGTAAATGTAAAGAATCAGCTGCTTAGATTCTGATGTCATTCGATTAGTGTAAGTTTCAGTGTGAACTTTAACTCTTTCTTTAGTTTAAGCTCAGTTTAACTTTAGCTAATTTTTCCTCTTTCCAATACTCTCCCATTTAATAAATGAGGTAATTAAAAATTTTTCTTTTGCTACAAGAAAAAATAAATTTTGAAATTTTTGTTAAAATTTCATAAACTTTTGAAACAGTTTTTAGCATTGTTTAATTTTTTCTAATATTTCTTCTTCATTTATTATTACTTTATCCTTGTCATTAAAACTTATCGGTGAAATTGATTAAATATAATAGTGTATTATACATTGTATTTTTGGAATGGCAAATTACCATGACATAAATTTCTAGATCAAATTTATTTTTGAATAATATTTAGTTCACTGGAAGATAATTCATTGATTGAGTATTAGATGATTGAATGAGGCAGGTCGATAGATATTAGGTTGATAGATATCTTTTGCACTGATAACTTTAGAATTTCTGTCATGAAATTTTTAATTTCAATAAGACAATTACATGGAATTTATGTGAATTGGTTTTCTTTTATTTCTCTTTCGATGCCGCATAAGCTGCTGTATGTGACAGTCAGTTCGGCTAATGAACATCTGCCTTGTAATTATCAGCAGCATCTGTTCCGTCATTTATTTCAAAATTTTAGCTCTAACTATCGTTCATTTCAACTTCCACCATATGCATTTGCCGGTTACTTCAATTACGAAAAGGCAAAAATGCCTGTTTAGAAAATAAGCAAAACAATTTCGATATAATTTATAAACATATGGAAATTTTAACCTATTTAAATAAATGCTATTATTAAACTTAAAATATGCTGAGTAATTAAATTATTGAAATATTTAACTAGTTTTTGTTTTTTGGACGATTTTACCATGATCTGTCGTAATGAAGCGAAAGATTTTAGTGCAAGTTAAATTCATTTGAATTTTGATTTACTAAATTAAATTAATTGATCAACGAAATATAGTTGGATGGAACATTCGTAACAGAATGATTGTGTCTTTTTCGAAAAAAATTCGAAAAAAAAAAGGAAACAGTTTTGAATGAAAAAGCTAAGCGATAAAAAAAATATTTGTATATTTAAAAATAAATTAGAGGAAGTGTGAGGATGGAAATGAATGAACAATGTTCAAAGAGATGGAAAAAACAAAAATTTTAATTTAGCACGAAAATGAATTAGCTATTTTTTTTGCTTAAGCATTGCAGAAATGATATTGCAGTTTATCATCGATCATTAACTTCCTGCATTGTCAAACATACCAAAATAAAAGTTCTGTTTCTTCTCTCTTTTGTTTCAAATGTATTTCAATCATTTTATTTTTAGTGATTATTAACTCGGCTGTGTTACATCTTCTTAAGTGCATCGCATTTCTCTTCAATGTTTGACGGAAGAAATTTGAAAAACATAGATGAAAAAGAGTAGGGGAGAGGTCATTTGTTTGACCCCATCGTTAGTTCCAGCTCACTAAATCTCTCTCAAACTGTTAATATTCAATTGCTATCATCTCATCTCATCATGCGCTGTTTTTCACACAGAAAAAAAAAAGATGAAAACTGTCACCTACCTGATGACATCCTTCTTTTACAGTTGATAATTGCACATCTTTATTACCTATCCAGTGAACTTTTAGTTGAAAGAAAAAAATAAAGTCAATTTCAGTTTTTACATTCTTACATTTAACTTTTATTATTTTTTAATTAAAGAAAGCAAAAGAGTAAAATGTTTCATTAATCTATTTATTAAGTACGATTAATTACATTTAATATTCTCTCATTTTCTTGAATTAATTTTTTTCATATATAATTTAAATTAACTATCATCATGTTCAATTACCAAAAATTTATTCATTTCTTTAATTATTTTTGATTATTTTTACGTAATTTTATTACATTAGCATAATATATCTTAGGAAGAATGGAAGGAGAAAGTGTAATTAATTCATCTATTTAATTTCTCACTTCTCATTGCTTCTTTTTCGAAACTATGTATTTAAAAAAAAATGAAAAGAAAAAGGAAGCAGAGAATATTTACGCCTATATAATCTTAGAAAGAAAAGAAATTAGAATATTACAGGAAAAAAATGGACTAATTAAATGTAATACGATTATCTGATATGATATTCTTAAAAAAATACTGACACTGATAATACTGATATGATAAGAGATGTGTGTGTAAATCACTTTACGTAGTATGGATGTTTATTAAAAATTATTATCTGTTGAAGAGGGTGCTGATTGTTGTCGTCTTTTAGCGTCGTTCTTATTCGTATTTTCTTTTATCATTTAATGTTTGAATTATTTCCGCCCTCGAAATTCCTTCATTCCTTCATGCCACCATCAGCAGCTGCAAGGTCATCATCCTTCTCACTTAGATATTTTGCATTACTCATCCATTTAATACACTATCATCTCTTTCTCTCCATGCTATCCTGTCTAGTAATTTCAACAAGAGAGTTTGAAAAAGTTAATTTTTAAATTTTAAGATGATATCAAAAATTTGACGTAAACTATACTTCTATTAGAGCAATTTATTTTATCAGATATTTTCATTCTTTTTTCTTTTGCTTTCCAAATATTGAAATGCTTAAAGATTTAATTATTTAATTGGTTGACAGTATTATTTTACAAATTCAGTGTTTTCATTAATTGATTTTAACTTTTATGGTTTTATGTGAATAAACTTTTAGACATTTGCAATCACTTCATTGTCATTAAAGAATTATATCGTCCTCTGAAGAACATGTCCTAAAATTGCTGCTATAGCAATATACATCACTTAAATGTCCTATATCACTTTGCGATATTTGATGATCTTTTGATCGATCGATTAATAAATATACAAATATTTTAAAATTATTAGAAAACCTCTTTCTAAACCTTCTTTCAATTGCAAATTTCACTAACATTAAGGTTAACGTTTATCATTTAACTCTTCAAACGAGATCACTCTTAAATTGTTGATTTGTTAGATAATTTTACATTGGAACCATTTCAATGATTTCATTTTTATTCGTTCAAAAATTATTCGATGCACTTTTTTCCTTCCTTTTCAATTTGTTAACTTTTCGAAAAATTTTCCTTTTTACTCGTAAATTTTTTTTGTGGATATGCGGCGCATTAAGCATTATTGCTACAAACTACTCATTGCAAACATTTAGCCAAACGTCCGTTTACTTTTGCTTACTTTATTATGTAAACATTAATTTTGTATACACTCGTACAAACAGTTATGCATATGTATGTATGTATGCTTTCACAGTTCTAACTAAAATTGATTTTACGGATCATCCATTTATGGCTTATTTTGTCTAAGGAAAAAAAAACTGGCCTAATAGACAGGACCGAAATTACTGCTGTACGCTTTAAGAAATTTCGTTCTCAACGGATCTTTTGCGTTGTTTAGGAAGTAATTGTTAAATTTTGGTTAAGCATATATAGTTGTTTTTCTGTACAATTTATCAATTTATCATTTACAATTTATCATTTTATCATTTATCATCAATTTATCATTTATGAACATTTTATTCCTAACACAATGATTTTTGTGGGCAAAAAAAGATGGTTGTGAAAGTGTGAATTTAAAAGTGATGAATAATAATTTACAAAAGGGAGGAGAGGAAGTTGAAATTAATATGAAATGAAATTTGCAACAGTGTAAGGTAAGGAATAGCACGAATGCTCAATATGTATTATATTCTTCAATGCTATTCTGTCTCTCACGTTCTTTTTTTATTAGAATAATAAAATTTGGAATTTTTGATGACAAATCAATCAGCTCGACGAATGAGTTTCTTGTGGTTATAAGCTTTTCAGGGAAGTAATTCTTCGTAATTTATATTTTAGTTCTTATTATTTAAAGAATGAAAGAATGAATTTAAAAAGTCAATAATATATGTGAGACGGGTGGTGTGTATCTTTAATGGTAAAGCACTCAAATATGCTAATTTACTCAGTAAGATCGGTAAGGGAAAGAGGAGAAGGAATGTATTTGTGGTAGCAATTTTAAAATATAAGACTGTTCATTATTGTTATTATTTTGTAAATGATAGTTTTAAATTAATAAACTATTGAATAATTAATAAGAAAAGGATGTGACTGTTACTGTGGCTGAAACGATCGATCTGTCAACAATAGCAGTAACTACTACATCGTTGCGATTGAAATGGACGGGGATAGTTAGAGATGATGGTTGGTTTTGTTGACTAGTTGAATTGGATAAGTGAATGACGAATGATGGAGAAGAGAGGATGAAAATAACAAAAAAAGACAGTTTTAAAAGAGGAAGGTCAAAAGTAGTGGTTAGTTTATGATTTCAAGGTTGACGTAAGAATGAAATTTGTATATAATCGTTAACGAACGTTAATATCAAAAAGGTGGAAAAAGGAGGAGGGATAGGAGGAGGATGTGAAGTTAAGAGAGTAATGAAATGATGATGATTGATGATGATGGTGGTGACACATTTCTTCAAATGTATAGCATAGCATCGATGATCATCCTATTTACACCTCCACTTGACATTATCACCAAATTTTACCATCATTATCACTTCAACTAATTATTATTTATTATTATTATCATTATTTATTATTATTATTATTTTATTATTATTATTAATTATTATTATTAATTATTATTAATTATTATTATTATTTTACTATTAGTTATTATTATTATTATTTTATTATTAATTATTATTATTATTATTAATTATTTTATTATTAATTATTATTATTATTGTTATTATTATTATTTATTATTATTGATAGCCATTATCGCTTTTATAATCTTCTGACTCTATTAATATCATTAAGTATCATAAAATATATCATTTTCGTGATTTATATAACTTTTTAATTTAATTTTTTTGTTTATATTTGAATTCATTTCAAGTTCAATTTTAAAAAATTAAAAAAAAGCTTTGAACTGCACGTTTACATTCAAATACAAAACACCACACTCATATCGATATACCTGAATTAAATATTAAATATTTAAAATGTTTAAATGTACACATTTGTTTGCACTGAATTTAAGGACACTTTTTTCCTTTTGATTTCAATGTTCCTCACTTGCGGTAAATCTAACATTTGTCATTGGTCATCAAAGGATGCTGGATTGTTGCCCAATCTTTCAGTTGTTAGTTTGTCGTTCAAATACAAAAATTCCTTATTTTATTACTACTACCACCACTACTACTACTACTACTACTACTACTACTACTACTACTACTACTACTACTACTACTACTACTACTACTACTACTACTACTACTAGTACTACTACTACTGCTACAACAACTACTGCAGCATTGCTGCTACTAAAACTATTATAAAATCATTGGCAAATATATGGCAGATAAGATAAATTTTAATTTAATTTTTCAAAATGAAAAATTAAAAGCGATAATTAAATTCACTGTAAGCGCGACTTGAATAATTAAGACCAATTAAATTTGCAATAATTTACGAAATGAGAAGCGATGTAGATAGGATTGAATTGATTGGTATATTATGGGCTGTTTTTTTTTAATTAATTTCATTTCTTCATATTAAAGTATAACAGTTGATTGGGAACAACAATGACAGTAATGCTATCGAGAAGGTTATTGAGCAATTAAAGTTCAGGAAGGAAAAAATAGGAAGAAACAAAAAATAAGTTTAGAAAATAAAATATGAAAACTTTTTCCTCTTCAATAATTGCTTGTCAAAATTTTCCTCCTACAGCATTCACTTCATATTCTAACAGAAATTTGTTCGAATTTATCAATGCTTTTTTAAATTTATATTTTAATTTTAGAAAATGATTTCTACATATTCAAATACGTAAAATATTCAATGACTTAAAGGAGCAGTGCAACTTATTTAATATTTTTGTTTTATTTCAATTAATTAATTTATAACTCAATGCAAGAATTCAACACTTAGGCGTATTTTTTTTCCTCCACACACTTTCATCAGTTTTAATTAATTTCTAAAAATTTCAATAATTTGTAGAGTTAGGAGATTTGAATTAATTTTTCACTGAAGTTAGAATGGTCGTATAGAATTTTGTAAAGGTGAAGATTTAAAGATATTGCTGACAGAGAATAATGAATTTGTTTATTTACCCGTCAACCTTTCGTTCCTCCTCTCCTTGTCCGTTTTCGATTATGATTAATGATAATGGTGGTAATAGTGAATTATGAAGTATTTAATGGTTTTTCAATTCACATCCTTTTCTCTTCCTCTTTCTCTCTCTTCAATTATCTCTCTTTCTAGTCCATTAAGCTTTCGTAATTTCGATTGATTATAAATCCGCCATTTTCATTTTATTGCTGCTTGTGTTTATTGTTAATATTATCGTTCCTACCTTTATGGTCCATCAAAATGGTAATTTTTGAAGAATTCAAAAATTTTTAACGATAGATTTATTTCGAATTAATTGTTAGCAGCAGATTATCGATATGTATTTAATGAGCAATTTAAGATTTAAGAGTTAAGTGATTTATTATTTAATTCTATTATATGTTAGGTATATGTTGACGATGAAGTGTTAGTTTTTGAAAACTTTTAGAAATATCATTTCAATTCTGATTCCAATGTACCTTTTGTCAATTGTTCGAGGAACCGATTGACTGACCGACCGACCGATTGATCGTATCAGTTGAAATTTAGAGATGACTGCCGGCATAAATACCAACCATTTTACCATTCTCTCTGGCTGTCACCTTTGTCGGTATCTGATCATCAACTTATCTTCAGTAGTAATTCATCAATAAGGTTTGTTTAACAAATAATGAAGGACGGAGGGGAGAGGGTGTTGGTGAAGGGGACGGAAGAGCGTGGAGGACAGTGAGATGGAGAAGAATGAGAGTAAATAGCATGTATGCTGATATCTTATCAAAAGCATTGATAAGATTTAAATCGCTGTTTAAATTTATAATTGTTGTTTAGGTATTTCAATTAAGATCTCTTCAGTTGTCATAACTTACCATCATCACTGCAAAATCTTTTTCGAAAAAGTGTTGGAAGATGGTTATTATTGATTGGATAGTTTGAAGCAGAATTTAATATAAAATTTGCTTATGCGTAGTGGTACTAAGCTATGAATTGAATTAAGTAGCATGAAATAATGACCATCTAATACTTCTATGTTTACGTCTAATCTTCCTCATTCAATGCAAAAATTCTAAACTAATAAATTAAGAATTAAATTTGAAAAAGCTGAAATAATGACGCTCTCTAGTGGTATTAACTCTAATCATTTTTTTTATTCATAAAAAATGTAATTTTTTTTTTAAGATATCATTTTAAAAGTATGAGTACGACATAATTGTGATGACTAATACTTTTATCACAGCAATTTTGAGAACAAATTTGAATTTTTTTTCATAGACAGCTGAAAGTATTATTGTGTCGTTTATCAATTATCTGCTACTGTCCTCTCATTAATTTTCAAATCGAACTTTCTTGGAAAAAAAAAACTTGCTTACATTTTTTTTTTAGCAACGGCTTTACAAATTTATTCCGATATTCTTTTGTGCTAATTAACCTTAAGAAAAACCATATTCCTCCATCTCTCTTTCTCTCTGTCTTACTCTTTCAAGTTTTTTTACATCAATTTTACTGAATACCTATAAGCTTGAAGGAAAGGAAAGAGGCGGATCTTTAGATAAGCCTAAAATTCCGGATTTTTTTTTACTATTTTGCGTATTATGCAACGTATTTTAACTGAATTGAAGGAAAGGAAAGAGACCAATCTTTTCTGCGTTATTATTTTCCCGGAAACTCATCGTTTATTATCAGGAAAAAAATTTTCATCCGGTTTGTTTCCTTTTCACTTAAATCTAACAGCAAAAAAACAAAGAATTTTTTTTTGTTTTTTTTTGTAACAGAAAGTTGCGAATTATAAATATTTAGTTTCATTAGTTTAGGCAGCAAGTGAGCTGAAGAGAACAGAACGATTGCCTCTATCAATGCTTTTACTTTTCACTCATTCAAATTCATTGTTACAAAAAAACTAAATATTTATAATTCATTGTTACTAAATATTTATAATTAAAAAAAATAATTTGTTTAAAATGGAAATTTAGACAAAAATTTTATTTTTCAAATTTCACTTTCTTTTCAATCAGTGAAGAGTGGTATTATTCATTAGCGTAATTAATGCGAAAAAAGTACTTTTGAGAATGAATCTTTTCATCTTTAGTTCTGATCTGATGAGATTACTGTTTCGGTTTCCTAAATTTCTAAATCGATGGAAATGGAGAACTGAATTGTTTCAGTATGATAAATGTCTTAATGTATGCATATGTGTGTGTGTGTGTGTGTGAAACAAACAGTGTTTTCTTCTCAAAACATTTCGGAAAATTTGTTTTAATCTTTTATCCTTATTACTTTGAAAAATTTATCGCATTTCTGAAGAGAATTCAATGGAGTTATTGGTTATCCAATTAATAAACATTAATTAGACTAATTATAATTGTGGTTAGTTGTATTAAAATAGTATATATATATACTATTTTATATTTATATATATTTATCTTTATTATTTATATATATTTATATATATTTAATATAATTTTATTTTAATTTATTTAATTTATATTTTAATTTATTTAATTTATTAATTTAATTAAATTAATTAAATTAATTTAATTAAATTAATTTAATTAAATTAAAATAATTTAATTTATTTAATAAATATTTAATATAATTTATATATATATATTTATATATATATTCTGGAATGATAAGTGGAGAACTTGAAATTTACTTTAATTGATGAATATTTTATTTGTATAGCAATAAAATGGAATGTATGCTTTTTTACATGTACAAGTGGAGTGGTAAAATGTGGAGAATGATGAGAAGCAATGATTTGAAATTGTATAAATTAAAAAAATTTAGATATATAATGGAAATTTAAATTTGAATTATTGGCGCAGCCAATGTATGGATGCATGCTTAGAATACTTGTGCAGAAATAATGATTTGAATAATTGAATTTTTTTCATCTCATCGTATTCTGATCTTTTGATCTGTTTTCGTTAAAAAAAAAAAGAAGAGAAAGAAGGAGAAGAAGAAGAAGAAGAAGCATTTGAGTAGTTTAAATAATAACGTACTTTTTTCAAAAAAAAAAAATTCAAGTGTAAAAGAAATGAAATGAACTGCGTACATTTCAAATCTCACTACTACAACAACTAGTTGACCTCATTCATTTTCTTTAACTCTTTTTCAAATTATTCTCTCTTCTATTTCATTCATTAAAACTCTCATGCACAGTGTTAACACTGATAATTCATTTTTAGGACAAAAGAGGTGGAAGAGAAAATAAATGATAATAAATATGTGTGCTAAATATCATTTCATCATATCTTTTGGCCTCATTTTTTTACTACTCTATCGCTGCTGTACGATTGATAATGATATGATAAATATTTTTATTATTATTCAAATTTTACTCTTTAATTTTTTGCATATGTTTTTTTCTTCTTCCTTTCTTCCTGTTACACAATTTTATCGGATAAATTTGAAATTTGATAATATTTTTATTAAAAAAAAAGTGATAACTTAATGCGTAAAATGTACAAAAATTTATCAAATCATTTACCCTATCAAAATTCATTAAATTATTTTCATTTCTTGATTTTTTTATCCGTAAAAATTTTTTTTTCCACCTAAATTGCAATTAACTCATAGAGTTCAACTTTTGCCCCTTTACCTATTTTATTCCATCGATTTGTATTTCAAGCGTCTTTTTTTTTCCTTTCTACTACTATCCCAGTTTCATCAATCTATCTGGTATTTTTACAATAATTCTCTACAAGAATCAGGTCATGAATAATTTACATTTCAAATCCACTTACCTTTTACCTTTTCTTTTTTTTATCTTTCGTACATTTTGTGTCTTTGTCAGTTTTCGAATTTTGCACCACCACCTTGAATTGTTGAATTCCAAAATAGTACAATTTTTGAACATTTCTATAATTCCCTACAATTATAAAAATTTCAAAGCATTTCTCTAAAATTGCAGTTCACTTCTAAAATTCTCATGCGTAATCTTTTCAAGTGTTTATTAAACTAAGAGCATAGCTTAGCTAGTAAAAACTAAATTTCTTGACAAGTCCAATCCACCTGTCCAATATGTACTCAGTGGGATGATGGAATGATGACCGAAGTAGAATATGCTCTTTTAACCTTGCGTACGTGTAATAGCGTAAATCACATATATACACCTGTATTTCAAGACGAAACTCATTTAATGTGCCTGAGTATTCCGATTTGAATTACTGAAATTATGATTTATCACCAGTTGTGATTGAAATGATATCTATCAGCGTTATTGCGGCTTTAGGAAGAGTGAAATTTTTTCTTTTAAAATTTTTTTTTAATCTACTTGATCAAACGAAAAATTTACAAAAAGTTTTAGCATTTTTTTCAATTCATTCCAAAAGATTTATACATACACTTTTGAGGAAGAAATGATTTTAAAAAGTTTTAATTTTCATTGAATATATTATGTAATTCACATCCACTACAATCGTTAAAATATTAATTAATTATTCAGAGAAGATAAAGTAATGGGAGAGGACAACATTCCATCAATTAAATTGTAAATAATTTTATCAAAAAAAAATCCTTCTTACTAAAATATCTATTGTTATAGGCCAATTATTATAAAAAGTTTTTTCTTCTCTTTTTTTTTTCTAATCTTACTTTATTTTCATAATTTCATAGCACTAAACTGGAAAGCTTGAAGTTTCCACAAATTCCGATAATTTTTTAAAATTTACAAATTTTTATTATTTTCATTTTATTTTACATACACAGTTTTTGTCACTTATTCTATTGAAATTTTTGTGGCCTTATCGATGGTAGAAAGCATCGTTGCAATTTAAAAATTTCAATTTTAAAGAATTTTAAAAATTAAAATTTTCCACACTTGCATTTTTTTTTGAAATTTACTATATTCGAAAATTTTTTTTTCCTTAAACATAGCACGGCAGTAATAGTTGAAAAAATAAATAAATTCCATTTGCTTTTTTCTCTCTTACTTTTTTATTTTTTTTTTCTTTCGTTGAAACTTTTTCATTGATGCAATTTTAAAAGTTTTTCATTTATGGTGAAAGCTGTGGCGATGGTTGATTTTATTAAAAGTTACAGTATTAATGCAATGAATTATAGAAATGTAAATTGTTTATTGCGCACTCATTCAATAATTTGTTTGAAACTTTTATATTATAAAAGGAAAAAATTGGGAGAAATTTTCTGTGACATTTTTTTTTTCGTTTTGAGTTGAACAATTATTTGAGATATAAGGTGCACTAACAATTTACATTATAAAATTTACTACAATAATAATCATTGAAATGATGATAATTTAGAAATGATAATTGAAAAGTTTAGAAATGATAATTTTACAATATTTTATTTAGAAATATTTGAAAAAATTGATAAGAATTATTAATATCTAATACTTGCTAAAAGTTTACTTAGTAACAATTTCAACTTAATCACGAAGCATTTACAAAGTGATTTTTCAATTAAATAATTTATAAACAAGTGGTAGTCCAGTTGATCAGTTGTTCACTCACGAACTTAACACACACAGTTAACATTTCAGTGATTATTTTCAACATGTTGAAATTCTTCCCCTCACTTTCTGCAAATCATTTAAAATGCCGCAACTCTGATGATGCCTCTATGCTACTGTTATTTTTCAAAAGTGTATCATTGAAGCATTTCATTTTTTTTCTCTTTCTCTTTTCCTTTCTTTTTTTTTGTTTTTGTTGAACTCATAGTTTTCAAGAAAGTTTTTTATTTTTTGAGTATTTTTTTTTGTTATTTCAAAAGTGTTTAATAACAAAGTGCAATGCTTCCCTCTCAAAGTTTGTCATTTTGAAATTTCAATTGAGGAAAATGGAGGAAAACGTTTGAAGTTATTTAAATGATACGAATGATATATCTTTTATGTTTTATCTCACTGAATAATTTTCATTCGATAATTAGCATTGCTATTTGTTTGCCAGTTTCTTAATTTCATTTATTTTTCAGTGATTATTTTGAGTGATTAAATCAGATGTCTTTATCGGAAACTTATTTTTACCTTCTTCTTTCATTTCTTTGTTTTTCTTTCTAAATTATTTTTAAACTTACGTCTTTTCTACATTTAATTCCTACATTTAATTATTGTTCCTACATTTAATTATTATTATCCGTAAAATTCTTTTCTCTTCAACCTCATTTCATCAAGCTCTTTTACTTGTCAAAATTCACCTACAAATTTTTTGTCATCAGAACAGTTAATTCTATTACTTTGTGATATTTATATTTCGGGTGAATTGAAATGATTTTTAAACAATGCAAATTCATCAATTTCATACTAACAACAACTTACTCATCCATCTTCTATCACAATATTAATGATGAAATTTTCATAGATTGGAAATTAAAATTAAATTTTTACAACCATTTACAATGGTTTTAATATATTTGATAATATTGACACTTTTGTTATTCTTATTCCTTTCCTAATGCTTAGAATACGATATTATGAATATTTCCAAGTTATATAATCCTTACTTATTATAATAAGTAAATGGGAACACCCTAATATTACAATTAGTGGTTATAAAAGATGTTACAATCAAATTGAAATTTATGGAAAAATTAGATTAAGTTATACAAATTTCCATCTGTTGAAATTTAAATTTAAAAAATAAATAAAGATTAATGTAATAAATTTGCTAGGAGTAATGAAATACATATTTTAATGCATACTCTTTTGCTCTTCACAAGTGACAAATTAAAAATTTTACAGTTACATATTTGAATTTTGATTTAATTGATAGATTAAAGGATGTATTGTATTTAGTAGTGTAATTTGCTTATCAAAATAAGAAGTTTAAATAAATTTATCACTAATTGTGTAAAATATGTTTTTTCTTAATTTCTTCGCTTAAATTACAATTATTATATTTGAACAAATTGCTAGCAAGCCTAGAGGTAGCTGATAATATTTACTGATTTAAATAACATCATATCAGTGAGTGCGACTGTACCGAATTATCATGAGGTGGAATCTAGCAATCAAGTGAGTAATCTGACGTTTCCATCCTTTTTGGTTTTATGTAGAATTAGTACGTAATCCTCAATTCTCTATAAGTATGCGTGTAAATAATATGTAATTCTTCATTAACGATAAATATACGTGTAGTTAATACATACTTCTCTATAAATATACGTACTTTGCTATAAATCTCCTTAAATATACATGCAATTAGTACTTAATTGTTTATTGACAATAAATATACACGGAATTATTACGTGATTATTCATGATCGTATCGTGTGAAATAACAATAGTTATGCTTCGCAGATGCGTGTTTCTTACCGTTTATTGCGTAGAGAACTTGAAATTAAATACAATAGCAAGAGAGAGAAAGAAAGAAACGGAAGGAAGAGCTGAGAAATTAAGAAAAAATTTTAAAATTATTTTGTTACTTCAGCAGCAGAGTGGAGCTATCAGTGAAGAAGAATAGTGAGGTCAAGGCAACAGTGTTGTGCAGCAATGTTCATTGAGTGTCATCCGATTATAAAGGTTATAACTGATCCGCTTTTTTTTCTTCCTTTGATAATTTTAATTTTTATGACTTTGAAAATTAACATTAACATTTTCTTTTTAATGTGATAATCCTTTCTTTATTACTTATATTTTTAATTTATGCCGTAACGACGATCTTTTACTTAAACCATCGGACAGTCATATTATTATGTTTATGAGTTTGATGATGTAATTTTGTTTAAGTATGTTTTTTTTGCATATTTTATTTCAGTAACGAATTGATCAATAAAAAAAATTCATCCCATTAAACTGTTATCACTTATTTGTATAGATAATTAATTAACTCATATATGTTCCATTTCATCTTCAAGCGAAGTTTAGGAATTGAAAACAAAAAGTAAAGAAATGATGAGCTCTTGTTAGCTGGAAAATACAAATATTATATTTTATATTATTGATTTATAAAAATAACGATATTAGGTTTATTATTAAATATGCCGCAACTGCACTTCGCAACATTTTCAGTTAATAAAGTTTTGTGGGAATATTAAATCCAGTAGCAATTATTTACTGCTCATTATAATTCAGATATTTTTAATTAGCCAAATTAAGAGTTAACTGAGGCAGAAAGAGAGAGAAATTGTTTATTTCCCTTTCACAATAAAAAGAATTCTGTTGAGACGCTGTTTATGCGTTCAATAGATAGATAATATGGTACTGAATAAGTATGATTCAAATTTGGAAGCGATTAAGTTGTTTAACTGATTTTTGTTTCATTAAAAATTCAAAACAGGAATGAGATATTGGGGAGTTACTAATATTTAACAATAAATTAAAAGTACACATATCGGTGGAAGCTTTCTAATTTTTTGAAAAGCTTTCTAATCGATTTAATTACTAATAAAAGATGGTAAATTGGATAGCATTGAATTGATTCTTATTTAATTGATTATCTTATTTTATCCAACTCTAATGGTCTATTTTATTCCAGGAATTTGGTTATAGTTTTATGGATGACATCAACAAACGATACGAAGGGAACCACAGTTCGACGATAATTGTTATTCCAACAAAAAATTTTTCGAAGTAAAACATATATTTCCACTAAATAACAATGTATCTAGCTCGACCGGTACAGATGGGACAGCATAACTTGGCTCGTGATACGTCAAAATCACGTGCACCACCTCCTCCACCAGCAGCACTTCCACCACCTGTGTTACCACAAAAGTTGAAGCCAAAATCGAAGCCAGCTCCTAAATTGGTAACGGTGAAGCCTGTATTTGATCGAGACAAGCTTTTAGATGAAGTTCGCTGCGGCGTACAATTGAGGCACACTTTTACTAACGATAAAAGCGCCCCAACTGGTGTTGGACGGGTACGAAGTGGTGGCTATTCGCCTCCACCTGATTCTGTTGCTTCTACTTCTACATATAAGAATCGATCAAATGCCAAAAAACCTGTCTTTTATGGAAAGAATGCGGAGGAGACGGATTCAGCGCCCAAATCATTAGCACCACCACCTCCAAAAGCGCCCCCACCTGCAGCTGTATTGAAACTTGGTGGTAATGCTAATTTTGATCGTGATAAATTGCTCAATGAAATTCACGGTGGTGTTAAATTGCGCAAAACTGTAACAAATGATCGAAGTGCTCCTATCGGCGTTGGAACTGTCCGAAATGATTTAAGCCGCACAGCATCTCCCATTCCAGAAGCATTTGTAGTATCAAGCTCAATGAATCATCTTGACGTTTCATCTATTCCGCCACCGCCTGTGCCACCACCTGTGCCACCACCATCATCACCTGACTTCTTATCATCACAAGTGCAGCAGAATAAAATCGTGAAGCCCATCACGAATCCGGCACTTTTGAAACTTGGCGGCAAACAAACAATAAATCGGGATGCACTACTAGCATCAATACGTGGTGGTGTTAAGTTACGTAAAGTGGAAACTAACGATCGTAGTTCACCGTTTCCAGTCAGCCGTGACACATCACCAAATCGAAATCAAAGTCCAGCGGAACCTGCCATGGCGCCTCCGCCACCTCCATTACTTGTCCCACCGCCACCTCCGATTCCATCTGCGGAACCTATCCGACGATCTCGATCTCCGAAGCCAGCACTGATGAAACTAGGCGGTAGAATCACCGTTGATCGTGATGAATTATTACGTTCTATACGGCAGGGTGTCAAATTGAGGAAAACCGTTACAAATGACAAAAGTTCTGCTATAATCAATGACGATGATTCTGGTGTAAAATCACCAGGACGATCATCACCTTCTACTTCAAATTATGAGGATGATGTTTATGGTAGTCAAAGTCTGAGTGATCTGTCCAGTATTGGTACTTCAAGGTTTAGCTCTCTTTCAAATATTCCTGCTGACCGATCGAATGATGTTTACTTTGCTTCACCAATACCAGTTGTTCCAGAAACTTGTACTGTATCAAATCCTTCTCATAGCTCATCGTCTACAAAATCACCATTAAATCGGCTACCATTGATTAATGTTAGTGTTGATGTTGTAAATTATGATGATGAAGTTGAGGGGGAAGGCGAAACGGTAACATTTCAAATACCCGGAAAGAGGAAAGCTGATGAATGCTATTCGTCACCGATACCAACTCGTAAACAGATTGAAGCAGAAATTCCTGCTGGTTCAGCTCGTGATCGAATTAAAATGTTTGGTGGTTCTGATCGAGAGGCATCGCATAGCCCTGTGCAAAGTTTAAGTGGACACAGGAAATTAGGTGGAGAAATGGATAATAATCATGAATTTGGCATTTCTCGGGCACGAAAAGTTCTTGATGATAAAACAGTGGAACAGTTACCTGTATCTACTTCATCCAGACATACCGAAGAAAATGAGCAGGTGGAAGCAGGAGCTGGAAATGAAAGTAGTATTCGAAGAATGGTTCGTAAATTTTCCACTGATGATGATTCTAACAAAGCTTCTCAACCTATTTGGTGTCAAAACAAAGAGGGAAAAACTATTGAAGAGGAGAAAAAAACACCGCTGGGAAAACAAAGAACCTCAAATACCAAAAGTTCTATAAGAAAGAAATCAAGTGCAAAAGGGTCAAAATTACGACGAAAATCATCTATGAGAAATGAACCATCAGTTGCAGTGTCCAGAAAAACTTATCCAGCACCAACGAGACCCGACGAAGACTCATCAGAACAACTTGATAAAGTGGGAAAGGAAGAAGTAGAAGGAAAAAATAATCCTTTACAACGAGCAATGCCAAAAGTGGATATCTCAAAATTCAAGAAACGTTTCGAGAATCCACCTGAAATATCTTCAACAGCCGACGAAACAAGCAAACCAGGTCGAATCAAAAAACCACCGTGGGTCAAGGAAGATGGGCAGGAATCACTTTCAATACAATCATCTATTGCACGTAAAACTGAAGAAGCACCGCAAGTACCACGACCTTCATTGAAAAAGACCACTGAATCTGAATCTGATGAACATGAGAATTCACAAAAGACAACTGTTACTAAATCACTTCAAAAGCAAAAATGTGATCATGAAGAATCTAGAGAATCAACGATAAAAAGCGGTACAACTGATACTACAACAAAGAAGATTGGATCAGATTTCAAAAAGAGTGACAAAGTGCCACCACCATCATCATCATCAACAAAATCTTCTAAAGATACGATACATCGTGATGATGAAACCACGGTACCATCAAGAGGAGGTGTGGGACCATATCGTTACACACGGAAAATCAGTACTGAGAAGAAACCAATAATGAAGATATATTCTATCAATTCAAAGGAAGCAACTGCATTTAACTGTGGAAATTTGTTAAATTCGGTATCAAAACCTCTTAGTACTACCGGTCAAACAACTACCATTAGCGTAGATGCTAATCACAACTCTGTTTCAAACAACAAACCACAATCCAAAGCAGCAGCAACAGGTCGAGAACGTGACGAAGCGGTTAATTCTAATGCAAATACTAAAACAACAGCTGTTAGTGTTTTTTGTTCTTTTTCAGCAACATACAACGATATCATATTATTGAAAAGCGATGCATTAGGTAGAATAAATTTTAATTATCATTTTAATTATTATTTAATTATTCAATATATGCTGTAATTGATGGAAGAGAGTTTGTTTAGTTTCTATTTCTCAACAGAGAATTTCCAATCGTTGCCTTTTTCTATTTTCCTTTTCCTTTTTTCAAAGCTATCAGCGATTCATTGCTTAATTAATTTGCAGGCTAAAACTCGAAGAAAGAGTAAGTGACGTGGTGTATTTTGAGATTTTGTTTCTAAAATTTTCCTTTTCTTCCTCTTTTTGCCTTTGTACACTATCAGTTATCACTGGAAACTTCATGATAAGTTATTTTTGCATTGAGTGAAATTCACTTGCAACATCTCTTTCAAGCATATTTTTCTTACAGTGATCATTAGACATAACCATACTAATACATTGCTGTGTGATATGTAAATTACTTTCTTCTTAATACCATATTTATCAAAAAGAGTTATACATATTTCCTAAATTTAATTTCTTTTTAACATTTCAAATCACAGAAAGATTAAGTTGAACAGTTATTACAGAGTGAGAGAGAGAGGGAGTTCAAAATTAAGTCCTATTGTTTTTACGGAATGGTACTGCTTTTTTTTAGCTATTAAATTAACAGTGCCTTTTTTGTTTTCAAATAAATTCAAATAATGTTTAGTTAATTAAAATGTTTAATAAATAGTTGTGTTGTGAGCAAATGCTTTTTACACTTTTTATTTCCAACTCTTGTCATCATTTCTTTTTGCGCAAATTTGCATGAAATTTTTTCCTCTTGCTAATCCTTCTAAGTAGCACACATATCGAATACTTAAATATATTTAAGTAAACAGAATTATTGACTGATTTATACTGTTTATGATATTAGGACGAATATTCAATATTCTAAATATTTTAGCATTAATTGCTGTACAAGAAAACAATAACTGAAAAATCAAATAATAATAACAAATAATAATAAGTAAACAAATAAATGAGCAAATACATAAGTAATAAATAAATTAATAATAATATTAGTAAATTAAATCGCAATTAATTTACTATAATTCCATAGATATGTTGTTTGCAATTTCTTCTTTGTTGATTTTTATGTGTGTTTTGCATAGAATTAACTAAATGTGTGTGTGTGGGTGTGATATAATTTGAAATAAAATAAAATTTATGTGCAACAAAAAAAGAAATATATTGCAGGAGAAAGTTAATGATGTGCATTATGCTAATATCGGTGTAGCTGTAACAAGAGTGTATGCAGTACCGATCAACAATACTTCACGGAATGATGGTGCCGCTGATAATGGTCATTCAATGTCCAACACTTCCAACACTCCTTCTTCTTCCTCTCTTTCTTCTTCGATCAAAAATAGAAAGCAACAAAATAATCATTATTATTTAACACCAACAATAACAACAACACGATGTATGAAGGATTCGGATAATCTACGTAAGCATCAACATTCCATATCATCACGAGAATGGAATGGTATGATCGGTCGAGCGCATCGAGTGGTTGTTGGCGTTAGTGGTTCACATACGAAGATGACAACGACAATATCGAAAAGCTTTCAGCAACGATCATTTGATGATCATCATCCAATTATCTATCAACAGAAACAGCAACAACAACAACAACAACAGCAACAACAACAACAACAACAGCAGCAGCATCAACAACAACAACAACAGCGACAACAAGAACATTTTTTTCATCAAAATTATCGTTTTCAAATTGATTTAGAAAATGATCAACAACCACTACGCGTCGTGCATAGGTGACCAATTTCATTCATTCTTATCAGAAAATGTTTTTTTTCACTCTCGTTTTCTCTCCGTCTCTCTTGCTTCGTCTCTCTCCCCTTCTCTCCTTCTCTCCATGTTTTTGTTCAAAAATAGCTAACTTGTTGCTAATGGATGCATATATTTTATGACACTTTTTTTTTCTTCTTCAAATAAGCTACATTGATTTTAATACCAAAGTGTATGGGTGATTGTATATGACTTTTTTTTTTCTAAATATCGTTGAATTTATTCCGCCTAATATTTGATGAATTATTTGTAGGTACTTCGAATTCATTCATTCAGATAGGGTAAATGAAATACCTAAAGATATTTCATTTACAAAATAAAGCTCAACATTTAGAGAGGTTAGCGATCGATCAACGATCAATCCGTGTTAATGTTTCTTTTTTTTTTTTTTAAATGTGCTTTGAAATATTGTCTCTTTTATTTTCTGTTGTTTTTTTTTATTTTTTTTTTCCTTTTGTTTTCGAAATATATCGAAATTTCTCTGATTGGCACCGGTTTTAAACGAAAATTTTTGTTACATGCTTTACAAACAACACAGTTTTTCATTTTCTTTTCTGTTATTGATAACTATACCATTGCGTTTTATTTATTTATTCGGATTAATAGAGTTTTGATTTTAGTTTTTAAATTTTATAAGGATTTTAACAACTTTCTTATTTGCTCATCAAAATTTGCTTATTATATTCGTATCGACTCTTTTTTTAGTGTTAGCACCTGTGCATATATAATATACATTTCTTTTTTTGTATTCACTTTTTTTTTGTTTTGCTTTGTTTTGTTTTGTATAATTAATTTATGCATGTATGATAGATGCGTGTGTTTGCACAGTTATTTAACTGAACGCTTCTCCATTTACAGTAATGATAAATGAACATTGAATGATAATTGATGAGAGTAGCAACGAGGGTGATAAGGTTTGATAAGAAATTGAAGAAAGAAATAAAGCATATCTTAAAGCAGTATCTTAAGATATCGCTTTAAGATATCTCTCAATTTTGTAATTTCGTCTACAGCAAAGAAAAAAATTTACCCAAATACAATTAATTAGCTTTTGTAAGTTTCTAAAATTTGCTAATATGATATGATAAGGTCGATCAATAATAGTCTAACAAAATTGATAAATATGTTAAAATTTGGTCAATCTAAGCTTAAGAAGCCTGAGCTTAAAAATATACGCATACGATAAACTGATTTGATTGATATAAAAATAAGCTGATGAGATAATTTGCATTCTTTGTAATTTCGTCAATGAATGGAAGTGTTTTTGCTTATTGTTTCGGGTATATCTTTTCACGCTGTTTCACTAGTGCTATTTAATCCTAAAAATTTACCGTTTCTTTTTTTGTGCTTTTTTTTTGTAAATTTAATTAAAAATTTTTCTTTATTTGTTATGTGAAGAAGTATTTTCTGGTAAATTTTCCTATCGTACCATAATATAGCTAATTATAATTATAATACAAAATGAAATATTTTGCTGAATTTTGCCTAAATGTATACTTCTCTCATCCATCCTATCGTATAATTATCGCCTTCCTCCCTCCCTTTCTCTCTCTCTCTCCCTCTTCTAGCTTTCTTTAATTAAATGAGCATTTTAAATGTAATTAATTGTGCAATAATCTGTAAAAGCATTTTGATAAAAGTTTTATTTTCTCGAATATTCCTCTATACTTCCCATATTTATCATTTTTAATAGTTATTTTAACTTAAAGAATATACTAATTAGATGTAATTCAGAATTTTTCCAAAATGTATTTTGCAGTAAATTCGGGTGATGGATTTTCTCCAATGCTTTTTTTGCAAAAAAAACATTATTTGGCATATATGTGCAAATGAATTTGAATTTTTAATAAAAATATGAAAAAAGAAACTACTCAATGCAACAAGCATTACTTTTTACAATTTTTCAAATTTATCATATAGATCCTTCCCTTCCAGTTATGGTTGATGGCAAAGTGCCATATATCAATGAAGAAATTCATCCATATTTTTTTAATTTAAATTTAGTTTTACCAGGAATGAATTAATGAATGGCTAATGAACAGTGTGATAGCTGTCGTCATGAATCGCTCCAAAGAAGAAGAATAAATTTGCAGCACAAAATGATGCAAATATGATTTTCGCTTTAGTCGTCCTATCTGATTGGCTAAAAAAAGATAACAGCATCTAATATAAGAAAGAAAAAGAAAAAGGCATTTGTGTAAAGAACGTCAAAGAGATCTTAAAAGTTCTCATACGACCTGTCTTACGTTTCAAAATGAAATAAAAAACTTTGTAATAATTTGAAAAACACCTTGGAAAGACATTTTTAGAAAATATGGAAATAATTAGCTAAAATTGATCTGCTACTATTAAGAATAAAGTGCTTAACTTGCTTTTTTTGTGCACAAAATATTCAATCATCCTCTAACTAAGCCATTTCTAACAAAAATCCAGAATCCTCTCCCCTCGCTCCCAGTCAAGCTTTTCTTCGATTCTCTGCTCGTCATAATTGGTAAAATTCGGCCGATGTAAGGTCTAAAATTCGATCATCATTCGCTATAGAAAGAGGGAAAAATGAGGCTTAAATAAGTGAAAGATGATTGCATGGATGATTGCAGATGTATTTTTTCTTCGGAATTTTGTTTTCCTCGGTAAAGCACTTCATGAATAAAGGAGTTATCGATGAAGTAATAGAAAACAGGTTATAGGTAATATATAATCTAATTTGCAGCAATCTCATGAATGTAACAAATCAAATATTTTATTTTAAATCCTTTTATCTTCATGATTTTTAGTTTTATTTCTCAATCATTCTGTTGGTTTTTAACCATTTAATTTCTAACTCGAATTATAGTCATTACAGTCATTATAATTGTACGCACTGGAAATGTGACATGAGCGTGAACAGGTGAATGTGAACGGTGACAAAAGTGAATGGTTTATTGAAATATCAACGAATTTGTCATGGAATTGAAAGGTTAAATTCATTACTGTTTTGGATAGGGAGATGCAAAACTGTAAAAATAGCGCACGGCTATTGCTCCTGGAGCATGTCGGATAACCGGATCGTAAACTGACGCAAATAATTTTGGCGTATATTTAACGTAATAGAACGGGATCTATTTCATCTTCTCTGAGTTTTTCTATTTCATATAATCTATACTTTACTGTTCCGAAATATAAATAATTTTCAAATTGCAGAACGCTTCCGGTAATCGAGTATCATTGCATACATATATCCTTACGTACGTATATTTATGTACATGTGCGCACTGTGTGTGAACCGAATCAGTTTTCTCATTTGCTGTTACAATAAAATGAAATAGAGTGGAACGTCTCACTGCAATTTTCCATGACTATTCCGTCGGGATGATTTCGCTATCGAATGATTCGAACATGATATCACTGATAACCGGCAAACATATAGTAAGTCTCTTTCTGGAAATCTGTCAACATACAATGAGACCCGTTTAATCACTGTGATCAGTTTAGCTAGCAGAAAAGAGTGAAGAAAGTGTGAGCAAGTCGAAAAAAAACCGTTAAACGACCATAGTAAAACGGTTTTTCGGTGCTTCAATCCTTTTTGCTTACATTATCTCAGAATCTTTCCAGCGCCTTTTCACTAAGAAATTCCCCTCCTTTCATTCGTAAAAATGATTCTTCCTCGGTCGATATTGAATTTCATATGTGTGTGTGTGTATGTATGTGTGTGTGTGTGTGTGTGTGTATGTGTATGTGTATGTATGTATGTATGCATGTATGTATATATGAATGTGCGCGCGTATGTTTGTGTGTATGTACGCACGTATGTATGTATGTATGTACCGCGTATGTATGTGTGTATGTATGTATATACGTATGTATGTATGTGCGTAACGTATATTTGTCTACACTAGACTTGTGTATACCATAGTAATTATATTCAGTAAGAATTATGAATGTAAGTGTCTGTGCGCATGGTATGTTTGTGCATGTCTATATATGTCTGGTTCATATCTGTTGCATTTTTGTGTAAATCTGTGTATGTCTGCGTATGCCTGTGTATGTCTATATATGCTTTTCGTGTATAATACACGTATACTTTAAATGCTTACGCATGTCTGTGCATGTCTATGTATGTCTGTGAAAGCTTACAAATGTCTGTGTATGTTTATGTATGTCTGTATTTGTATGTCTCTGTGGTTATGTATATGTTTCCATCTCTGTGAATAACTGTTAACCTGCATATTTTCTCTTGCAGGTTCTCATCACGTCCGTGTATGTGTGTATGTGTATGTTACTTGTTATCAGCCTCTACGATTCTAGTAACACATGCATACATACATACATACATACATACATACATACATACATACACACATACACACACACACACACATGACATTGTTGAGAAATGTTTGTGTCGGTGGATGTATGTTTGCAGGCGTTTGTTTCTTTTCTGTTTATATATGTAGGTATGCTTGATATATACATGTTTACATTGTCTATACATACGAATACGTGAACTCACGTGCATAAATACGTGAGGTTAGATGTATATATAAGTGTATGTGTGTGTGATGTTTGCAAATTTCTGCAGTAATTTATTTACGTATGGACGGAATATTGGATAGTATGTGAAGAATGTTGATTGTCGGTAAGTGTATGTGACGTCTAGAAATCTATAAAGTAGCAAACGAAGGCGTTGATCAGAACTAGTGTCGGTGAGTTTGTGTATATGTGTGTATGCATATATATGTACGGACTTATATATATATATATATGTGTGTGTGTGTGTGTGTGTGTGTGTGTGCGGCATACATCGACATTCACTGTGCTGCCATCAGCAGCTACACACACACATACATACGCAGACACACACATATATATATATATATATATATACACAATGCAGACATACACATTGTCGGTGTGTTGCTGTGAGTTAGGCTTCCGACGATCAGTCTTGGTACCGCAGGTTGATTTCCCATGAAAAGATAAGTGATCCATCCGTCGGGATAAAAGTAAACTCAGTTAAGGGTGATCAAATTATCACGATTTGGTTACTTTTCCGTACCATTTCTCCGTGTATCCTGTTTGATTACATCATATCAGTACCAGTTACTTTATCTGTTTGCCTATCGGGAATAACCTTTTACTGTCTTCGTCATTGTTTAGTTGGGGAGTACTGACATGTGCGAGAAATACTGGTTGTCATTTCCAAGCTTATTTATTGCCCCCCTTATTTAGGTCTAATATTTTCGAAAATCTTGCATACTGAAGGAAGCTTTCAGACGAGAGAGTTGCTATGTATTGTAATTTAGGTCCATCATATGAATTCGATCCTACGAACCAACAATGTAAAATTTTGAATTTGAAGATTCAATTAAATATACGATGAAATTAAATTTACAACCTATATAATAATTAACTGGAATTGTAAGAGTCCAATAATTGTTAATTAGGTTTCATATAATACTTTGAAGTCGAATATCATAAAGTTTGGGGAATGATAGATGTAGGACATTTAATATATAAATGAAACGAGCGTTTTATCCAAAACCAAAAAATGGAGAAGTTAATGGGTGCCGCTTTGAATTTCCGAGTCATCCTAATACTTACAGTGCGACTCACGGTATTAAAACCGGTGTACCAGATTTTAATTTAAATTTCTGTTTTCCATGTTTTCAGGAGATTTCACACGGAAAGCAGCAAAAACATGTCAAACGAAACAATCGTATGGACAGATGCAATGCGTGAGGTACTAATCAAATCGGTACAGCGTCAGGAATGCATATGGAATTTCTCTAATGTTGATTATCGAAATGCTGCCAAAAAACGACAAATTTTTTGGGAAATTGCTCAGGAAATGTCGGAAATGTTTGGTATCATACTTAAGGGTTAGCACTAATTTTTGGTGATGATAATGATAAATGGTAATGATGTTCGCGATTACACTGTCAATGACGACGCTGACAGTGATACCGATGATGATGATGCTAATGGCGATAATGAGTGCTTGAGATTTGGGGTTAAAGCGAAACAGCAGGTGTTGCATAGGAGTATCGGAGTTGTAAACAGAATTGTTTACTACTTTTTCCTCCTTTCTCTATTCTCACCATTTCCTTTCTCTTTGTGTCTTTCCCTTTGTATTTCTCGTGTAGCGGCAGTACTTTATTTTAATTTTTAATTCTGAATCAGAAGTCAAGTACTTCTTTAATTTGGGATCAGAGTTCAACCGTTCTTCAGTTCTGGAGGAGAATTGTTATCTTATTCATCTCGTTTTGCCACACTAATGATTCATTTCAATTCTCTTCTGATGTTTTAAAGACTTCATATACCGGAAGAGATCCACTCGATGTTTCGTTTTTGAAAACTAGAAAGGAAAAATTAGGGGAACAGAAGGGGAGGAGTGGAGGTTCCATACTGGTTGCCATTTTTATAGATTAAGCATTGTCTTTTCTACAATATTTATCGTACTTCCTAAATTGAAAGAATTCAGCTGATTATTTTGCACATAGGTACACACACACACACACACACACACACACACACACACACTTTTGAGCATTATCTTGCGGAAAAATGGGAAAGAAACTGATTATCCGATAAATTTCGGAAGAGGAGACGAAACAGATATTGGGATTGAAACGAATGAGATGATGTGTCGATAGCTGCACATCATCATCATCATTATTTCGGTCTTTGCTTCATTTGTTCTTTTTGTTTTTGCACCGTTATGTTCCATATCATTTATTTAACTCTTTCTTTTCTCGCCTGCATTTTGGCGACATAGAAAATTCAGGTACTCATACAAGTCGTCAATGGCAACATTTACGAGATCAGTATAGACGAGCTAAGCGACGGATGGAAGTGTCAAATGTTCAAATAAAGCCATGGCGTTTCATGCAAATGTTGAAATTTACGGATGCTACCGATATTGCCGAAGCAAATGATCCAATGTAAGTGATTCAGATGGAAATTGAATTTAATAAGAAATCTAAGTTCGTTATTCCTGTAAAATTCATTATTTTTAATTTTTCCACTCTTATTCAACTTAATCACTGAATTGTATAATCCATATTCAAAGAAAATTGCCTTGATGTAGTGTCAGTCTGCTTTCTTGATTTTATAATGCTAATTCGTTCCTCATTACTTGTACATTCATTGAAGTATCAATAACTATATGGTACGAAATTTAGAAACACAATTTCCATCATACCCGAAAGAAAATCGTGAGCATCAATTTTCGACTCATGACATACTGTAGGGACTAACATATTTTCTGTTTCAGTAATAGTAAGTCGTGCACTATATTCTTGCTAGAGGTTTATAAGGAAATCTAGGACCGCTAAGAATTAACATTTTTTGAGTTAAGATAAACGAGAAGACTATAACGAAGCGGAAACTTTAAATTTAGGATTTGAATCTGTTTGCTTTTTATACCAGAAAAGGTAGGATTTGTATAGGTTAGCCGAGACTTTAACGTAATTGCTCATGTTTTCAACCACTCAAAAAACTTTGTGAAATCGACTCTTGTCCAAACTTTTGGAAACATGCAATTGCATAATGCCCCGATAGCTACAACCACGTATTTTTCTTAATTTTCAACCATTATATTTCATCTTTCGGTTTGAATTTTTAATTTCTCCGACTTGGACACTATCAGAAATATTACTTTTCTATCTTTGCCGATCTTAGGAAGCTATTAAAATCGGAATCGCAGAATTTAAAATGAGGAAACCATATTTTTCATACCCATTTCCCACGATTGCAGTTTCAGATTATGCAGGATAATGTGAGTTTATTATTTAACGATGGCAACGTTTTTCGTTTGTTTATTGTTTAGCTTCTTTTTACAGGAAGAAAGTATGGAATTCAGACAAAAGTAAATTTAAAAAAAAATCATTAGGTTGATCAATGGAAGTGTAGGGGTGGAACAGATCCATTAGTTGTTGATGAATAAGAATGATAATATAATAGTCACTCATGTAATTAATAGGCGAGTTTGAGGACTACCAGTCCGATTTGCTGGATTGGTTGAAAACTGTCGATTCAGCCCCTGGGATGAGTTCCCGAGCGATTTCTTTAGTTTTATTACTCACACTATCGCTGCGGATTATTGCTATCATTTGTGTGACGCGTAAAGTGTCTCATTTTTTTTAACCTTGTCTCATTTTTGTTTAATTTACTTAAATTTAGTTCTACAGAAATTCTCTTTCCAGGAGCTACTTATACAATTCATTCTTGTTGGATGATCGAAACGTCCAACAACAGCGACCATATTCAACACCAAGTGCCTTGATGTCACAGGATCGTAAGGAAGGTGATCAACAGTCATATCCTATTTATCCATCTAAAACGGATGGTGGACTATATCCCGTAACAAGTACCGTAACCGTAACATGTAGTCCTAGTACAGCCGGCAATCCATACAGTTCTGTCGATCAAACTAATGAAGCTCTGGCGAACATTGAACGCTTGGCGAACATCGAGCGGACAATTGAAGCAGTTTCGAAAGCGGAACAGTTTAGCGAGAGCACGTTTCATCAAAATGGCGACGAATCATCAAATCATGATGGTTTATTTCCTTGTTAATCTTTATTTGTTTTTGAACTATTATCCCTTAATCTGCAGTAAAATTGGATGACTATGGATTTCTTAATTTACAGTAAAACCTGGTGCTTCCTGTCCACCAGTTATTGGTTCCAAAAGGCGTTCTAGTGCATTACAAATGACACATGGTATTGACCGAAAGACTGGGCGAGAAATAATCGACGAATTTACTCTTTTAGGTGCTGTTTCACTTCATCATAATCGAACTTCCTTGAATCTTTAAATTGCCATTTTATCTATCCTAAAGATTTAAATTCCATCTTTTCGAAGCGATTTACCTTATTTGTTTTTGAAAATATATTTCAGGTCAATTTGTAGAAAAGAAAGTAAGAGCAATTTCGATGCGAAATCCGAGGCTTGGTTTAATAGTGCAGAAGAAAATCAGTGATTGTGTGTTTGAAGCATCAATGGAACTGTTGGAAATTGATGTAAGCTTTGAAGTTCGTGATTACTGTGAGGCGTATTACTAAATAATAAACATTTTAAATCGATCATTTTGTTGTCTAGCGCGATATCTTCTTCGTAGTTAGAGCAGTGAATTGATGTTATTCCTGGGAAAGAATTAAAGACAGCCACTACTTTGATTTATTGAAAGGTAGAAGTCAGTATATCGAGCGAGTTGGACTCCACGTATAACTTTGATAATTTCATATAATGTTGTCCGATTCTCTAATATTTAAAGTAATACTGAGATTACATAATTTCATTATTGGCCATCCTCATTTTTTTTCAGCATCCAGAAGTAGCACAGAACAATCATGTTAATTACAATGTTAACTAGCGAAAAAACAGGAGAACTGGTGGTCTTTAGATTTCCCGCTCCATGTAACTGTGTCGCTTCAAATGGTTGCAATTTCCATCAGTAATCAACAGTCCAAACTTCACTGTTCCATTTGCAGCGTACAATTTTCCGACCATATTTTTTGATCATTTCTTCGGCTCTTTGTACATACTCCTTTTCACACTGTTGCCGATCTTTTCCTGAACATTATGATATATTAATTAATGACGTTTTTTATTGTTAAAATTCATTTGCTTTGCATCATAACATAATTTCCATTGATTCTTTTGTGTGAGTTAATAACGAGTAATAAAATAAAAGAAGAATGAGTCCGAGGTCTTGCTTTCTTGTGGTATTTTACAAAACTGACATTTGAAATTGATTTAATTTTTGGTTCATTTTTTGCCACTCTAAGCCTTCATCTGAAGTTATTACTCACTCGTCTTCTCAGTTAACATTGCGCAGATATCTTTAATAAAAGCATAAATTTACAGCGTGCAGAAACTCGATTCGATATATAAATTCATTTTTGTTATGCAGGAGAATATTTCAAATGCTATCTAGAAAGAATTCAGTGCTAGGAAATTAACCTTTATTTTTCATCCAGGCACTGTACTTATGTAAATTCCACTGATCAGTGTCCTGCGGTTTAGCTAAAAAAAATTATAGATGAAATATTAAACGAATTGGTTCTAACATTTTCCTTAACATTTAAAAATCGTTTTTGGTATCTAACTAGCGTAAAAATTAAAAGTTGTTGAAGGTCAGTAAAGTGCATCTAATTTTAAACAATGATTTTTCTTTTTAATGAAAAAAAATTGCATTTTTCTTTGTGCTCGAATCTCCTCTTCACATGTTTTGTTCCTCAAGTAAAAGTCCAAACATTTCTTCGCATATTTCACATACATTCCAATCATAGTCATACTGGACGGTTGCAGAAATGTTTTCGATTTCAAGAAGTGAAACACAAAAAGAATGCCTAAAGTGGCAAAACAAATCGTCGCATGCAATTCCTTCCTTTTCATTAATATAAAAAAGAATTCTCTTTATGGTTCTCGTCAGTACTGATTTGTGATGAAAGTAATGAACGCGAAAGAAACGGACGATAATCTTCGATGGATGGTATATCACCATGAATTGCCTGTTTGTAAAGGCCGTACAGTTCCAATTTCTCATTCTCGTCTGCTTCACCATCAAGGCGTCGCATTTCCTCAGCTGCTATATTGAAATTCATTCCCCACCATTTCTAAAATATTCGAAAAAGGAGAGGGAATTCCGCACTATTACATTTGATGAGTGACAAAAGTTACATGAAATCCCATTTAACAAACATTATCGTCCGATGAAAACTTATGTTAAATAAATTTAAAAAAGAACAGTACTTGTTCTTCTTCCTCAATGGCTGCAACAATTTTGAATATGATGATATCGATAAGTTATAACGATTTCAAGAGGAAATTGATTATTGAAAAAGAGTTGGAATGCAGCTCAGTTATGATAGTTATCGAAGTGTGTATGGAATTTGAAAGTTTCTGGTAGTGGAAAATTTGAGAAGTACGTATCTCAAACCATTTACCCATCTCAAACTACGTATTATCATTATAAATTATTATATATGAAAAAAAATTACGTAATAATCAATAGAATTTATAGTGGAATTTTTACAAAATAACATACAATACCTTTCGAAGTTCGCTAAGAGGCATATCGGGAAGTTGCAAAATGAGACGAATGAGGAAATTATTAGAGAAGTTTTTGCTGTTCTACGCTTAAAAGATCAATTTTACAGGATTGGTGCTAATTTATTGCGACAATTTTACAAATTATTGGTTATTATCGCATAAATTGTTCATTCAGATCAATGCATACTAACTAAAAGGCTACTCCAACAAATAACTTAAGGATTAAATTTTGTTTTATCAAATGAAATTATCATATGTTTCATTACCGTAGCCAGAAATCTGAGGGGAGATGAACAGGAAAATAATTAAATTTTGTGTTTTCATAGCGTTAAATTCTAACAATCACACTCATTTTTATGTTAAACTTCTTTTTCCCTCGTTAATTTATATAACTTTGACATTGGAAAACTTTCTTTTTAACAATAATTTTCTTTTCAAAATTTCTAAATTTAAAAAATGAAACATAATTTCAAAAATGAATTTTCGTGAAATTTCGAATTTCATTTATGGGGCTGTGATAAAATATGAGAACCTTATTTGTGAGCACGTGTTTTGTTTTCACGTTGCGGCGCACATTCATGCCGGAACAGGCTATGATAGCACGGAATAATGCGGTACGTGTCATTTCACTTAGGACGTTGCATGTTCGTTTTTAGATGGAAATTTTTTCACTTTTCACTTATCACACGAAACATTGACGTTGAGGTTTATATTCAATGCTTAAAGAAATTCCATTTACAGTAAGTAAAGTTGTTGACATTTTTTGACGTTATTTTCGTATCAGAGACTGACTTTCAACAGTAATAATGTTTGCTTCAAAATTTCCACTTGAATATATTTTCGATATTCAGGTAAACTTTAAATGCATTGAATAATGGAAAGGTGAAAACAGATGGGAAACGTTTTGTCGGCGCCGATACCTAATCAAATATTGACCGTAGAAACGTGTATTTCGGATATTAGCGATGTGGAATATGTCGAAAGGTTCTTTTTTCATTGTTTTTACTTTTTTTTGAAATTTCTATTACCATTCACTTTCATGATTACTTTTTTTGAATTAAGCAATCATGTAATATGTTGGAATTTCTATACTGAACATTAGAGTAATGGGTTTTTTGTATTTACAATTGTGGCTTCATATCATCAATAAATACTTCATTTAAAAGGATAAAGATGAAAAACTATAATATATGTACCTGTAAGTGAGAACGTAGTAGTCATGTAGTTTGTAAATACAACAAAAATAAAGGGATGCAAGTGCAATAAAGTAAAACATTCTGGCCAAATTATGTAATTGTAGTAAAAGTATGTGAGTGCATAAAAGGAAGATGTAAAGTGTAAGTGTAAAATATTATGTATTAAATGTAATATATTAAAATTTTGGTAAAACGTTGCTGTTCATAGCAATAGCGAAGGAAAAGATGATGAATGATTGCTATGTCGGCCTGTGCTTCGTTTCACTTAATAGAATTTTTTTTAAATTTGCTCTGTTTAAACTTCTTAAATATTTGCTCGTTTGTTTAAGCCTGGGAAGCACCCGATTTATGAAAGTAGCCCGAGTGGATCATGCAGAAGGTCCATCAGTTCTTAAAGTTTTTATTCTTCAAGATCCATCGTTTTCGATTGATCTCTATCGTGACCAGGTATTTGTTTCACTTTTTTCTCTTTTGTAAGTGTGAATTTTTTTTTGAAATTCGGAACTTTTTTTATTCAGGTTATTCAAATTCGAGACCTCCTGTGTAATGCCTACAATTGCTGTCCTTTCAGACGAGTATATGTAAGTACTGATGATGTATCATTCTTTACCATTATTTTTTAAAACTTACTCTAATTTTCTTGTACGGAACTTAACATCGAATTCAAATTTTGCTTTATTATATTCCATTAATATTTTTACGTCTGTTGAATAATGAAGCTAATTTATGGACATGACGTTTTTATTTTTCTTATTTTTTCTTAACAAACAAATCTGGCAAATTTTGAACTGCACCACTAGTCATGAAATTTGAAAGAATTATATTTGGTTTTAAAAGCGAACAATTTAGGTTACATCACGCTGTGTTATTTTATCCCGGCCATTCCAGAAGTACACTCTGTATGATCGTATAACCACACATCCATATCTTACGGATATTGAGAAAAGATGGATTACTTTTCATCTCTTTAAGGTCATTACTTCTTATCTGGTCAGCAAGAAATTTTAACAACTCATTTATTATCAATTTTCCTTTTCATTTTGTTTTAGGCACTTGCTCAATGTGAATATGCCGAAGTATGCCACGGAGATATAAAAACTCAAAATATTCTTGTTTCAAGTTATAATTGGGTGCAAATAACCGATTTCGCATCATTCAAGCCTGCTACCATTCCATCGGTTTGTAAAATATTTGGTTGCATATTTTAGTATTAGTTATTGATACAGTCAAACTAGTAGTTATTCTAGGTTTTCTATTATGCGTGATTTTTTCCTCGCTGAGGATTCATTTATCATATTTATCCTTTTCATGATTTTATTATGTGTGTTGTTCTCTTGCCTGAACTAAGTGATATTATTTTTACATATGCTTTGCAGTACCGCGCATTAAGCGAAAGGAAGTTTGCATTAGTTTGTTAGGAATCAGAAGTTTTAATTATTGAAACTAAGTAATTATGTCAACACTTCAGGATGATCCATCATATTTCACATTTTTTTTCGATACGAGTCGTCACTTATCGTGTTGTCTAGCGCCAGAAAGATTTTGCACCAGTCAAGAACTAAATCTGCTTCCAAATCTTCCGGGTGAATTTATGGATTTCTCTAAAGACCTCACACACGCAATGGATATCTTTTCTCTTGGCTGTGTACTTGTTGAGCTGTTTACGGAAGGCCAATGTCCATTTACTTACGAACTACTCGTTAAATACAAGTACGTCAGTTAAAAAAATCTTGAGCTTTACTTGTAGACCTGTGTTTTCCAAACAGCGAAAAAGTTGAATAGCTGAAGGATGGTATTTTTAGGCATGCGTCTGACGCAGAAGCACAAGCGATGATTCGAAAAATTCAGGAACAGTTGCCTGAGGAATTACGCAATATGATCGGTCTGATGCTTCATCGAAACCCAGCAAAAAGGCCGAAAGCATCAGTTTTAGTAGGCATTCTAGAATTTGCCTTAGGAAAACAGCTTTATTATGTATAACCAAAATGCTGCAAGCACTGCAGTACATTTTAAGTAGTTACACATATTCACTGGTTATTTTGCGACTTGCCTGTGAATGAGACGGAGGAGGCGTGGACCTCTATATTAATTTAGCACTGGTACAAACAGATTTAAGTAAAATTGTTGAAAATTCAACACTATTTTTTATAATTTAATTATTTAGCTGTATCGTATTTCTTTTTTTATTAAAGGGAGAAAAAAGCGCAGATGTAAAAAGATATATTTATTTTCATTTTGATGAAAAAACATGAAATTCATTCTTCCGTATCATGAGATTTGGTAATACAGCTCTTAATTCATTTTTGAAAGTTAAATTTTTGAGGTTCGAGATTATTCTACACTGTTATTTCCACCAATTTTCGACCATTTTCTGTATGGTTATATAAATACTTTTCGACCAAAATATGTACAGACAGGAGTGTCTGTTGAAGAAGCGCAAAGTTCTGAATTAATAGAGCCAGATGATGCGATTACGAAGTTCGTTTAATTCAATGTTTTTTGAAACTTCACTTTTTTGAAAAATGTGGAGACTGCCTTTACCACCTGTAGATGTGTTCTTAATTTTGTTATATGTTCTATCCAAGAATCTTGTTTAGAAATAACCAATACTAATGCAACCATTCTACCACAGCTAACTGTTGTCTGCCTCTTGTGTAGGAAATTTGAGATATGTATATATTTGTCTTTTTCCGGCACTAAAAAAACTGACATAAAATTTATTTAGATTATCACTCGATATGCAAGCAACTGTGAAAAAATTGTCGGAGAAGGTTGAGCTTAACGGAAAACCATTTGACCAATTACATGGCCTTTTACTTGTCATTGCACTGATCACTTCAAATATGCGCTCATTAAAATCACTAGCTATAAAATTTGTTAGTACATTTCTCTTTATATTTTATCACTGTGCATAGAATTAAGATTATACTAAGTATTACTGTTTCAATTTTGTGAGCACTGTGCAAGTGCAGTGAGGAGGCAAGACTAGACAGTTTTACATTCTAAAATGTGAGTTTTGAAACTTTTAATTCATTAGTTGCACTTTTTGTTTTTGGTGGTTATTCTGGATTAAATTAGATTTATTTCCAGGAAGCTATGAAGTTGTTGCATAGGTACGTGCCATGGGTTGATATATCAGTTGTTGCAAATCGTATATTGCCCTACTTGGTTTGTTATTATCTAGTTATTTTTTGTGTATGATGGTATCTGCAGCTGAAGTATGACAATTTATTTTTCGGACGAGATCAGCGTATTGGATTTTAGCATGCATGGCCTTTTGATTATTTTCAAAAACAAGTTTTTGTAGGTTGAAATGATGTTCGATTGCATGGTTGAAGTTAAATGTGAAGCCATTTATTCAATTACTAAGCTACTAACCTCATTCACGGAAATACCACGCCATGAAACTGGATTATTTATGGATTATTTGTTTCCAAGGCTTGTAAGACTTTTATTACGCAAAAAACTTGCATTATTTACTATTGTGCAAACCGTTTACAGGATCATTTTAAATCGTAACAAAATAAAACTTTCAGTTTTTAAAACTACCATCTGCATTTCTCTCCTTAAATTTCCAAAATTCCTATGGGATCTGTTTACTTTATGCATGCATTCTTTTTTATCTTATACATTTCAGTTCGGAATATTCCACCGCTTTTATATGATTTCTTTCAAATAGTCACGAAATAGTAATTGGTTTTTATTTTGTACTATTTTAGGTAAAATTTCAGACAGTCGGGAATGAATATAAACTTCTTGAAATCAGAGTAAAGGTTTCCCTGTTGTATTGGCCTTTAATATGCGATGTTTCAGAAGTATGTGTCTCTGGATCGAAATCCGATGGTACGAATAATACTAGCACAAAATTTGGGTGATTTAGCCGAAACTGCTTTCAGGTAGATAGTGCCCTCTTTAGACTACGCTGTTTTAATTTTCATTACATATCTCGAAATAATTAAATCTCAGGTTTGTGTATGAAAAGCGGAAAAATTTAACGAAGGATTTGTTGGATGGATCTATGGTTACTGAAATGGATGACAATGAATGTGAAAAGCAGTTTGCAAAGCACGAAACGAAGGCGCTTCAACAAACCATTGTTGACATTTTCGTCAATCTATGCGACTCCGAAAATATCGTCAAGGTATCGGAATTTGCAATGAAATTTTCTCTGTTTTATGGTTTATCAAGTTTGAACTTATTTCTGCAATAACTAATTCGGCTTTACACATGCCTTTAAAATTCTTTTCGACTTTGCTCTCTTGTGAAACTTGTTTGTTCGTTCCTTCATTTTATTTCAAATTTATCTTAAACTATACCGGATTTCTGTTGCAACCTGACTCCAAAAAAAAGAAAATTGGCCGATAGTACAATTTAATAATAATTTCGGTGCAAAAGTGAATCCCGGCTGTAAGATTTGACTATTGTCATAAAATTTTTGCTTACAGCATAGCGTTGTAACTCGGAAGTCACTGACGAAGTTGTGTCGCTTTTTTGATCGTCGGAAAGGTGAGATTTACTGTTCGTTGTATTCAGCATTGTTGATATTTGGTTAGTGAGGGATTTATAATAATATATGAAATGGTGGAAGCGTTTTTTAGTCGTTTTGCATTTCATTATTGCAGTAAAAATAATCCTAACCTTGAGAAAATTGATTTGTCTTTAATATGGATGGACATGAGGAGTGCGAATCGATATAGCATAAATTAAATTAGTTTCTTTCAGAAAAGGCAGGCGTTCTAGGTAAAATTAAGCCGCATAATTTTTTATAATGCAAGCTCAGTACAAATAAGGAACAGCCAACTATGTGATTTGAAAAGTATAACGCTGTAACAAATCAGCTTTTTCATATTAGAATTCAATTCCGCATTTGAGAATAAATTTAAGTATTATATGAGTTGATTTATAGCAACGGATGTCCTGCTATCGCATATGATTACTTTTTTGAATGACAAAGTCGACTGGCGTCTTCGAGCAGCGTTCTTTGAATGCTGTCCCATCGTTGCTCATCTGATTGGTCGTCAAGGTACTTACATTTTGCAAGAACTTCTGCATCAGGTTCGTATTTCTGCGCTTGAACACCATTTTAAGATCTCTTATATAATCCTGAACAATCTTTGCGTTAATATGAGAGCTTTAGTGCCGGTAATAAATATGAGCAGGTAAAAGTGAAGTTAAAGGAAGACAAAAATATGAGTGAAGATAAGTGAAGTAAGCCCTGAGCAATTTCTTAGGGTCCATAATCAATATAATAAGAATAATGTAATCAGAAATACATTGTAATGGGCTGTAGATAAAAGTGAGGAATTATGGACACTTTTATTACTTCACTTCTATTTAATTCCTACTGTCACACTTTTATTAATTTGATCTGAATGAATTCTATGGATTCTATACTTATATTTAAAAGTTACCTAGACTACACGGAAAATAAACATATTTTTGTTAGGAGAAGTAAGTCATATAGTTACTGATTGGTAACAAAATGTTCGTTTACGTGAATTCACTTTTTGAAATGAAAAAAAATGGTTCTTGACCGAAAGACGACTTTTACTGCAGGGTTTGTATGATTACGAAGAATTTGTGCAGTTCAGCACTTTATCTTGCATTTGCCAATTATGCGAAAAAAATTTACTGGAGAAGAGTGCTATTTACGAAATACTAAGTGATGTCATACAATTTTTATCTCATCCAGTAAGTGCCTTAATTAACACTTTACGGAGATTATTGCTCGGTCACTGGGTTTATTCGTACAAACATAGTCTCGAGCCTGGAATTTGAACATGCAGTTGATGTATTCATTTGTGTTGTTCATTCGGCCAAAAATTAATAATTTTCAGAATGAATATTTGCGAATGGCAACTTTAAATGTTTTGAGCACACTGGATGCAAAATTAAACGTAGCGGATATTTTATGTCGGGTAATGCCATTGGTAGAGCCTTATTTAAAGGAAAAGCTGATAAAACTGCGAAATAAGGTACTTTAATTGAAAATTAATTGAAATCGTGATTTATTTAGTGGTTCAGATCCATAAATATTAAGTATTAACTATTTGATAATAAATGCGATAAAATTCTGACCTAATTAACAACGACTTTTCTAGATGAGATGAACACTATAGTGAGTTATAAAAACAGTATTTGACTTTTATTATGATTTCAATAAAATATGATTCAGTTTATAAAGGTCTAAAAAAATCGTCTAGTGAGCCTAACTTAAACAGTAAGTAGTGTTACTAATTAGCAATTGATCAGCAAATGACAGGACACTGCATAATGAGGGTATAATAGATAGGGCGTGAAGTCAACTAAGCAGATCTCTTTCTGACTAGTGGGCTGAAACGTTGTTTATTACGGTTAATATGTCTTGAATATGAAGATATTTGGGAGCATTTTATGTTTAACTCTACTTTTTATAGGTTGTAGTTGCCGCTTCGCTAAGACCACATATTCCACGTCCTGTTTGGAACTACGTGGTGAACGTTGCACCTGTCAAGTTATTGCTTGATTTCATAGCTGATAAACAAATGTATACAGCTTTGGATGGTGGTTCGGATTCGATGCTTGCAGTTAGCAAGAAGTTTGCGCTTTTGTTCCATATTTTAATTTTGGTTGTCGCTAAATTCTTTGCAAAAGCATTTGTTGAAGATATATGTGGAGTATTTACTCTAGATTGCAATCCGTTTATATATCAATCACATTCTATTGAAGTTGCTTTCTCAACTCGAAAGAAACTTTTATTTTGTGGCATTGTGAATGCTTCCAATCTTTAGGAAATTTTTTCAGAATTATTTGTTAATATCTGGTAGGATCCGATACATTTTCTGAGAATTATTTATTCTTTCATTAACCATTGAAAAAAATATGGCATCAGAATTAAGATACTTATTGTCATAAAGATGAGATAGTGAAAGAATCTATTTTTTTTCGAAAGAATCATTTCCAAAATTGGCATAGAAATGCGGAGTTAGCAAATACGTAATTTCTCACTTTCACAGGTACCAGCCGGTGTCTGCACAGTTGGAATCCTGCTTAAAACATTTGGAAAATTTGGGCTTAGATCATAATACTGAAGATAAATTAGTTCGTTTCGAGGACACGATAACTAAAATGGTTGATTTTCGTACCAGGTGATTTTTCCGTCGCTAAACTTTTAAAGTCCATGAAACAACTCAGAAATTGAATTGAATTTCAATCATGTTTATCAACACTACAGTATGCGATTAAAATTTGGAACAAGT
This sequence comes from Litomosoides brasiliensis, assembly GCA_013365375.1. NCBI lineage: Eukaryota > Metazoa > Nematoda > Chromadorea > Rhabditida > Onchocercidae > Litomosoides > Litomosoides brasiliensis. Next base: position 106,871 of record JABVXW010000037.1, read on the forward strand.
ATTTGTCAGTGCTGGTAATCAGTTTTCCTTGATTTACTGAATTCATAAGACAAAAAATCCATAAAACCTACTTCCCCTGTCTGAAATGGCTTTATGGTCCAATTACACTTTTATGTCAGTAGTAGCTGGTTACAATTTAAATTTGTGAGATTAGACGCACGTATTATATTAAATTATATGCTAACTTTAATTCTTGTTTGATCAGCTTCGATATAACTTGTGTTATATAAGGGAAGAAATTAGTAACATTTGTTCATTTATTTCAAATAATGCTGTAATTACAGTTTGGGTGCTAACTTAAATCGAGATCTTGGTGTCATTGATTTGGCAAAAATGGATGTGAAATTACATACATTCGATCTTAGTAGCGATCCAAAAACGGCATGTGTTAAGGTATGTCTGTATTCTACCTGTTTGATTTACTTCATTTCCTATAATAATTGTCTCATATGTTTTATAATTTAGTTCTTTTCAATGCTTATAAGAACACATTAATATCTGTTTTATTATTTATTGGACTTGGAATCTTTGCACTGTTCTGACTTCAACAGTTTCAGCTTGTAAACGCATTTTACAAACAATGTATTGCAGACATGCCTTTCTCATAGAGCGTGAAGAATTGATGAACAGAATATGAAACACAAAGCTTATTAGAATTGAGTTCAACAGCTGATAGGAATTTATCTTTAAGAAATCGATTAGCCTATTGAATGACTCCTTTTTTAGAATATTTAAGAGAGGTTGTGAAATTTAGGGTCAACGTAGTTCATTTTTTTCATTTTTTCAGACAGTTGGTACAGTTGGTGAACACCCTGCGGAATGGAGAAATATTTATGATGATGTCAGTACGCTTGCATCAAACTTTAGTGAACTCTCAAAATCTCTCCTTACTCCAGAAGCGCAGGAATCGCCCGAGTATTCCTTATCAGCATCTAGTTTCTCACATCTTGGGATTGATCATAGTTTGGCTGGTAATTTTCTAGAAATTTTTTTAATGCTTTCTGGAAATCTGTACTTTACAATAATTCTTCTTAATTTCCTTTCTATATATCAATCCTATTTGACTCATTTTTCAAAAATTTGTGGCTTATTTGAATTCTAACAAAATTGGTAAGGTTCATTAGGAAAATGTCGGTTCATGTTGGTTCTCATAGTACCATAGTTCTCATAGTACTGAAGACTTCGAGACATGCATCTGTTTGATTTTTGGCATCAATCAGCCTTACTCTGTGCATTAAAATATCGGAGTCAAATTGGCTTGAAGAATCATCACAGCATTAGTGTATAAACGGTGTTTTAGCACGTGCGTCCGCTTGTAAAATAATGCTGTCGGACCTACTAACTCACAAAAGGGAACGTTATGCAAAGCGTCAACGACTTCATCCTATCATCTATTCCGGAAGTTCTTCTGCTAATTCCAATTCCTCACTACCGTTACCATCTATACGTCTTGGTAGCAATTTAGTTTCCCATCTACATGAACACAAAGCAGCTATCAATAAGTAAGTTTATCTTACTCTAAGTAAAAATATCACATGATTCTCATTATTTTTGATATTATTTGATGTCTAATCAGTTCGAAGTTTTTTTCTTGTTTTCATCTGTTCCTTGTTTAATAATTTTAGAGAAAAACGTAATGCGTAAATTGAGATATTTTTTAGATTAGCACAAAATCCGAATGGGTGTTATTTTGCTAGCGCTGGAGCTGACGGACTTGTGAAACTATGGTCACTGAATAGGATACAAGGAGATTTGAGTATGATTGTCCGTGCCGATGCTACATTTACCTATGGCAGTAAGCAAACTTGAATTATGGTTCATATACTAATAATTTCAGGAATATGTTCATTATTTAAAAGTTTGAACACTGTGGTTATCATCTTGCCGTGCTACATTTACGTACGGCGGTAAGCAAACTTAAATTACAGTTCTACTGCGTGGTATTAACACTGGGGGAGCAATTTAATACTGCTAAATGAGTTGATAGATAAGGATGTTGGATTTTAAATATTACATAGAGTTACGTGTAGAAGTACACTTATATATCGAGAGGCTTTTTCGCAGGTTTTTTTTATAAACTACGTGAAAAATGATATTTTGTGAATGAAAAAAACTAATCAATTTTTAAAATTGAGGTCATGAAATCAGTTCTGTTCAATTTTTGGGACGAACAGGATCTCATCTGGCCATTGCAAGTGAAGATTGTCGTATTAGCGTTATCGATGCTGAACGAATGCAGCTTTTAACAAAGATTAGTTTTGATAAAGAAGGAGAAGGTTCACCAGTGGATATTATTGCTGTTGATAATCTTCTTTATGTTCTAACTCATCACAACAGCATTTTCTGTCTTGATTGCAGGTGATTTCACTGAATTTTTTGATATATATTAAAATTGCGTTTAATCTTCTGCTTAGATATCGTTGGATGATTTCTGTGGTATGCAACGTTTCTTTATTTATCATTTGAGGAAGTAGAAATTACCGCTCAAACTTTGGAATAGATGAGTGATATATTCGACACCATTAAAAGTTCAACTTCATAATAGTCTGAAAATGCGCTTTAATGCAACTTCTAACTCTGATTAAACTCTTATGCAGACTAACAGGAACATTCTGCATAATGTAGGGTTAATGAATCTTTAGTTAAGGACGTCTGTAAGTTGATGTTTCAGTATTATATGTTAGGATCATAGTTCTATTATGATAAAAAAATCGTGTCGAGAACACTTTAATCTTATTGCTAATTTTGCTAAATAGCATTTATGATTCAATGATTTAAGGTTTAAAAAGTTAACCATGTGTGATTTACCATTTAATCTTTAAGGATACCAACATATGAGAGGGCAGTTTTGGGCTGTAAGCCCAAAGTAGTTTGGCGACATCGGATCAAAAATGAATATGGTTTAATAACATCATTTTGTATCGATCCAGTAAGTCAAAATTGGATGTGTCTTACGTCAACCAGTCGTTACATAATTCTGTGGGATCTAAGGTAAGTGTTTTATTACTGTGACAATCCATCACTTATGGGACTTGAAGTGGATGTATAATTTAACCAGTTAATTATCATTTTTAATATTAAAGAGATGATACAGTTTAAATCCGTTTTTTCGTGGATACATGAACGGGTAAGTTTGTCTTGGGAATATCTTTTTTTTGACACTCTTATTAGCAGATAAGGATGGAGAGATAGTGCTGCTGAAATTAAATAGCTATTTAGTCAAAATTACAAGTAATTCTTGAATCTTTGTTTAATTTGTTTGCTTTTCTGATTTTTTTTCTGTTTCGTTTTGTGTGCTTATGTTGTTATTATGGTTAATTTATTTAATTTAATATAGCTCAGTCTAATCTATCTAATTATTTCAAAAGAGTCTTATAGTTTATTTACTGAAAATAAACTCAAAAATTATTTAAAGGTTTGGAGTTGAAGTGAACAGTTGGCCACATCCAAACGATGCATGTAGGATGCTGCGTTGTTGGCCAGCATATTCGACAGGTAATGAACATGCTGGTAGTTCTTGTGCAGAAATTTGGACAGCGTCATCATGTGCATTCGAATTATCTCGTTGGAAACTGGAAACAGCGCAAAGGACACACGTTATATGGCCTTCTCCCAGCAAACCTTTCCAATATTCCATGGTGTGCTAGTTATGTATTTTAAAATATTTTGAAAAATTTTCCAGTATTTAAAAATTTTTTACAGGCAATTGCCGTAAAGCTAAAGTTGAAGCTTCATGCTGAAACTTTGTCTTATTCACTTTTTATTTTTTAAACTACAAAGTTATATCGGTCATTTGGTGACAAGTGGCCAAGCTATTATGGTTCAGAGATGTCAGGGTTTTTATTTTTCAGAAAGACAAACATGTGACAGCAGCACTGGCCACTTGTCCCTTGACGGGTCGTATTTTCACAGGTGACAGTTTGGGTACCATACGATCGTATAATTTATCGGATCCAAACGAATGTTTTTATCTTTCTGGATCACTGCGACGAACCACAGAAGCTGTTTCTTCATCACCCGAACACTTTGCTTCCATCCGTTACAGTAAATCTGTAATCGATACGATAGAAGTTATGAGTGAAACGGTTACGGGTAGGACTGCTGAACCGCTTTATGCTGTAAATCCACTCGAAGTACAGGTATGATTTTCTTTTAAAATATCACCATTAAATTACTTAAAATTATGCCATATTTTCTATTTTATTCCATTGCGACTTCATTTTTATGTTTTTCGAAGTATTGTATTAATCCTATTTCTATTTCGAAAACTTTTTCGCTTTTTAGTGATTTCTTATTCCAGTGAGTTTATTATTGTTCTCTAATGCTAATGTATTTTCTCTTCTTCCAGTTGACCGTATGCCACAAAAGTCCGATCACTGATCTATTGTGCTGTGGGGAGTATTTGATTTCATCAAGTCGAGATGGTGTTATCAAAGTGTGGAAGTAAAAAAACGACAAAACATTTTCACTCATAGAAATACTGGTAGTTTTTAATTTAAATTGTCGGTTCAGTCGGATTTGGTTCGAACAGCTCAGTTGTTATAGTTATGCAAGTTATCAAATGTTTTTTTAGAGAAGTGTATTATACATTTGGCATAATATTTTGGCTTTATTTTGGGAATTTTCCTAAAAGAAGAGATGATTGGTACGATAGCTACCAAGAACACTCATTATGATTCATAAAAAAAATAGGAATGAAACACATTTTCCTTTATTATGCATTGTAATGCACTTTTTCAGAACATTGTAAATTTTCTTTTGGTTAAAAACAGCAGCTAATCCTTGCAACGCTGAATTTTCTTTATAAAAGTTAAATTAATATTTGCTGGTAAAATTAAGGTGGTGTCTTACGATATTTATGTAAATTTTTTTTTCAGCCAATTTCATTTCCGATTGATTTTTAGTTTTTGGAACATGGTAATTGGATAAATTTATGTGATTATTGATATGATTTTTGTGATTGTTTAATGATTTTGACATCTTCCAGAAAACTGATATTATGAAAGAATCATTACTTAATTCTTTTTTTACTCCATAATTATTACATTTATGGTATATCACTAATAATTTAGCTGCGGGATACATTAAATGGAATGGTTTAGCAGAATAGCAGTTTTTTTTTTTGGAAGATGAACGTATATATAGCATATCTGCTTTATTCTTTTATTGACCAGTTTCTTTCTTGTCTCGCCTATAAGATTATTTTGTATGGATTCTGGTATTTCATTTGCACAATAGTTTGTAAATAGGAGAAATGATGGCTTCTTCCTGTTCGTTTTGCTTTAGGCGAGTACGTCTGCCTATGCAAATAAATTGTACTTATTCCTGTTACCTGCATCTCCTATCTTTATCAGTTGCACATTAAGTGAATGATAGTCATACTTGAACTAAAATTAATTTCCATACAATGGACGGAACAGACAACCCCATTCGCTGTATAAATCGAATCACACCAAATTGTAATGCATTTTCTGATTTTCATCATCTACGGCATCCAGGATTTCAGTAAACAATAAGTGTTTACGATTAAACCATCGGTTAGATTCGTTAATTCAAATTAAAACTTCCAAAGCGTTAGTCTGAGGACAGCAAGAAATGAATGGAATTTATAATGAAATATTAGCTTTTAATGAACTCATTGTTGCATTTGCTGTAACTGTGAATTAATCCATTAAAATAATTCATTTGTTTAAGCTTTATAGCTTTACGATAGTTATCGTAAAAGCATCACATGACATAGAACAAAAAAAAGAAGAAAGGAAACGAAATATTTTCAATCGTTCGATAAATTATTTTCGTTTATAAGTAAATAATAGTAGTAATACAATAGCTGTTATTTATCTTACTTTATATAATTAATTCCATGTAATATGGAAAATACAATAAGTAACTGTTGCATTGATATTTTGAACTTTTTGTTTAGAATTATAAAATGCTTGAAATTAGTGGTTGATCGAATCATTAATTCTTCACATGACTATCTGCGTGTCGTTTCAGGAATAATTGCCATATCTGTTGGTAGTTTTAAGCCACTGACGATTCAATGGTGAATAATAGGTGAAATAATTTCGATAAAACAAATAACGTGCGTTATCGTTATACCGATAAAAATATGTGCTATAGTAGGATGGATAAATAGATGGTAAATCATATCTGAAATTATTGTTTTTTTAACTTTTTTTTAGTAACTTTTTTTTGTTTTTTTGCTATTTAAGAATAATGTCAACTAAAAGTTACTAAACTGTGCTAATGTTACTTATCGCTTTTATTGTTGGTTGACTTTTTTTTTTAAGAAAACAAAATGAATAAATATCGTAGATATATCTATCATTTTACGAACATTTTATTTGGGTTTTTTCTTTCCCTCTGCCTTTGTTTCAAATTTAATTTACTTACAGTTTATTCTTATATCTTAGCCAAGAGCTGTATGGATAATTCCACATGCTATATGGTGCCTTATCAGTTCGAGAACGTGGTGAAGTTCCCATATAACAATCATACCAGTAATCATCATACTGTAAAATGAATAAGAAATACTACGCTTATGTATTATTAGCACTTGATATACCGATCTATACCGATCCTCCAGATTAGTTTTACTGCAAACGATATGTTAGAAATGATTTTCATGTCATCCATCTTCCTACAAATTATTATGATTTTATAATTTAACATATCAGTGATGGGCGCTATAACGAACATACTAATTAAAGCTATCTGCCGCGTAAAATTTATAAATATGCTGAAAAATTATGTTAAAAATCATTCTTTGATTAACTTAAAGTAGGAGTTGTAATTACAAGAATCACTATCAATGATAATGATAGATTATGATAACATCTTTATTAGCAGTAGTAGTAGTAGTAGCAGTGGTTGTGATAATAGTAAGAGCAATAGTGCCTGATCAAGTAAAAGCTGAATCAACAAACGTTATTTTCATTTCATCCAATGATCCGTTCAATATTAAATCAATACCCTTTGTAAGGAAATAAATGAAAAGAAAGAACATTTTAAGAAGTATTAGCTATTACTGTTCGCTACCATAAATTGAGATTCTCTTTTTGAAATTGCTTTTAAATGTTTAAATTTCATAAATTTATGTTGTAGTTTAATTTTGCTCCAATTTATATCTTTCACTTAATGATGACGTAAAACAAAATACTAACCAAACTCCAATTTCTGAATTCTGGATTCGGCCATGTTGCTGCATACTTCTCGTCGTTTGCTAATTTTTCCAATGATTTTGAGCGATATAACTGAAAAAGAATGGTGAAAAAACTGTTTAAACTTTTTCCTTACAAATAGTTTGTTGTAAAAATAGGCAAAAGTTTTTAAATTATTTTTAAAAAAATTAAACGAAAAGCTAAAAAAAATAAATTATCAGAAAAAGTTATTTTACTAAGTTGTAATTGTGTAGTTATCTGACCTTTAACACTTGGCAAATATTCTCGTTGAGTTAAATGCGGAAGTACGATTGATGGCTGATGTAATATTACATGAATTTTTTTTTTGTTTGTTTTAAAATTATTATCAAAAATTCCTTACCGGATATATAGGTTGTAACAATGGAGGCATTTTATGCAAGAATAATTGTTAATGGGATATTTTCAAAAATTTTTAATATTCAATGATATTTGTGGCACAACAGTAGCAGGCAATATGGCGGTGATAGTGTTGTATGTGTGTGGTTTGTGAAGATGAAAATATTTCGAAATTAACAAATATCCTCCGTTTTTTTTTCTCCTCTTCGTTCATTTGTTTGCAAACGCTCTTTTTTTTCACGTTCATTCATCAGTTCTAAAATTTCACTTCAATTGAACTTGCTTTTTCACTTATCACAAAATGGGCTCTTAGATTTTTCTTTTCGATTTTCATTTTATAAATATGCTGAGAGCGAAGGAACAGCTGCTAGCAGAACATTTCTTATTGGCATATTTAAAATATACTTTGCACGCAATGCAAAGTAACAAGTAAAGTTAAATATTAAGTAAATTAGACTGCCATTAAATTCTTAGAAAAAAAATTTGAATTTACTAGCAAATGTTTGATCATTCCTGATACGACAAAAATTACATTCAGTTTTCCTGCTCAGAATTTTAAATCAATTCATTTACCGGTTGCCATGAGTGTCATTGAAGGAAGAAGTTTTAATTGGTTAATTGTGTTTAATTATTATTATCGGTACATAAAAGTTTGAAATGAAATAAATTTTGAAAATCAACATAGTTAGACTATTCTTAGTTCTTTCAAATTTTAATTAAATTAAAGTTATTGAAGTGCTAAAAGTCATCCTGCAATGAGTAAACTTCTAATAGCATTGATCATAAAAACCATGCAATCTGTATAGATTATCGACCTTTCGATAACCTTTTGATAATTAATATCTGATTTAAGGTTATCAACACTGCGATCAACATCGAAATGATTGATCTTTTCGTGCTCAGAAACCAAGAATATATTAATCATCCATTTTGCACAGCAATCAAATTTTTGTATTAACTAAAATATTCACGGTTTCAAAAACTGTAAATTAAAATCTTTCAAGTAAAAAATTAATGGAAATTGTAGCCAGTGGAATTTAAAATTTGTGCGATGTTTCACGAAAATTTTCGAAAATTCTATTAGTAACTAATAAAATGAAATTGTCATCTGAGTAGCAGCAATATTAATAATATTAATAATTAATAATAATAATTAATAATAATAATAATAATAATAATAATAATAATAATAATAATAATAATAATAATAATAATAATAATAATAATAATAATAATAATAATAATAATAATAATAAAATAATAATAATAATAATACAGTAATATAGCGGTAGTAATAAATAATAACAAGTATACCAATTGAGGATAATTTTGTATTTCAATTCTTTTTTATTACATGGATTTTAGTGATGTAAATAGCTTTTCACATTTTTATCGAAACAATATAATATAAACAATTAATTTGCTTTATAGGCTTCTAGTACTGATAGTAATAATGTTATGAGTAATGATTAGAACAGAATATTTCCCGTAATTTAATTTGTAAAATATTTGAAAGTCTAAAGCGATAATATCACTCCGTGCACTCAAAGAAATGCTTCACGTAAATAACTTCAATTAACAAACTAAACGTGAAGCATAACGAATTGAAGCGTTTAACCTCTCACGAATTTCGCACAATTTTTTGCAGCTAAAAAAAACGAATAAATAAGCAGTAAAAAATTTGTTTATCGATAATTGTTGGAAAAAAAAACAATAAGTTTAGGTTTGGAACAGTTGTCAACAAACAAACTGATAAACTGCCTGTTCGAATTTAACTCCTTTTTCCTGTTCACAAAGTCTCTCTCTCTCTCTCTCTCACTCTTTCTTCTTGTTCATTTTTCTACCACATCTTTTCGATTTTTTAGTATTATTGACATTAGTAGCCTGTTAGTTTTAAAAACAGGATGGAAAATAATGATGGAAATGAATTGATGAAGAATAACGGATGTGATCAGTGATTGGTTGATAATTACCTACGTACATTACTGCACCTTAATATTTGTATTAATATCAGTTGATCGGTTGGGAAAGAAGAGAAGACAAAATAAGAAAGGTTGTATTTCCATGTACTGATTGCAATTTCCAGTTCAATTACTCGAAGTTCATTTTAGGTTGGAGAAAAGATGAAGTGGGTACGAGGAAATAATTTTGTTTCACTTCTTTTCATCGTGAAAGCGATGCACAGTTGCTTGCATCAAATTGATGGGAAATTTCAAACAATAATATTTCAAATTATCTGATAGATTCGCTGTACATCTTGCAAGAGTAAGTAAATAGTAATCGTTGCTGTGGGATGGAACGAACTAATCTAAAATAGAACTAATGCAATAAGCATAAATTACAATTAAATATCATTTTCAAATCATTGCAATAATTGTGAATCTATAAATGATGTGTTAATTAATTTTGAAATGATTGTGAAAATAGTAACCTTTTACAATTTCAATTTTAAAATTTCACTTCAATTATAATGCATCAGTCTTTAAGGAAACAATGCTACACTGACTGCTACAGCAATGACCACCAAAATACTCGTTATAATTCAAAAGTTGCACGTAGCGATTAATTAGTTAATGCAACATTGCGTCAATTATTATCATCGATAAAGTGGAAATAAACACTCTTTGATTTTTACTTTTTTTTTCTTCCAGTTAAAAGTTTCCAGTTAAAAGTTTTTTTAAAGTTAAAAGTTAAATTGTTGTCCTGTTTATTGCTGCAAAATCCATGTCTTCGTTGCACTTTCATTGCTTGTATATCAGTCGATAGTGTCCTTTGTTAGATGCTGCATGACCCACTGGAAGTTTACCACATTTTCTAGTTTACTTAGTTCATTACTGTTGTCAGCATATGATGGTCGAGAATTAATGAGCAACTGATCAACTGGCGAAATCTATAATTAGTCCCAATTGCAACTTCAACAGACCAATCATTTATTATCAAAAATGTTGCAATATTCTGCTGCTATCTATTTTAATGCTCCAATAAAGATTTCTTTCTTTTGGTGCGCTAATTTTTTTGAGTATGTGATTTTACGTGCATCGTGTTTGTCAGAAATCAGTTTAGGGTCATCTGGATTTTATGAGTGCTTTGCCTAGTTTGTAGTCTGTGATGAAGAAGTTGAGAGTTATGGGAGAGAGTGAGAGGGAGAGAGGTAGGATCGGGAGAAACTACCAAAATTGGTAATTTCAGCGTTTTTCTTTTACCGGTTTAGGTACTCAGATATTTTTACTGTCCATTCAGTTACTGGCACATACTGTTGCTAAATCTAGGCTTAGAATTTCATGCATAACTTCTATAATGCATGTGGTATTGACCGTGTTTCAGGCATTATGTTTTATTCCTCGTGATTTGCTTCTGTTTCAATTATAAAATTGTTTGGTTAATCTTTCTAGGTCAGGGAACTTCCACCTTATACTACGCATGGTTTTAAAAGAATTGTTGTGTATTACATAATAACTCTATTTCAGAATCTCAAGGAGAGTTGATGTCCATGAAGGCGGATCAAGAAAGAGTCGATGACCAGAGGAATGAGAAATTAGCTATTAGTAATAATAATGCAGTAAATGACAATAGAGAAGGCAAAAAAAACATTGATATTGACTTAAACACACGTTCTGGAGGTGCGGATGTGAAGAAAATGTTAGCCGATAACGATTCTAATACAAGCATTCAGCAGAAGGTTAATGAACAAGTTGAAGTAAGTGGATTTTCGATCCCGTTTTTTCATTAAATTTTTTACAGCAAAATACATATGCTACTAGCTTTGCAGACCTCTCAAATTTATTATAATAGCGTTAAGATCCTTTTAAATTTATTATAATTTATTATAATCGATCATTATGTTATTATCGAATCATTAATTAAACAAATGAATTGCCAGTTACGTGACGTGGAAGAGATGAATTGTCGAGTAGTACAAGGTTAAGACTTTCGTAGGATCAAATTGCAGTTTCTTCTTTTCATTCCATCATTATCTCTATTTGCAGTATTATTTTGGTGATATTAATTTGCCTCGAGATCGGTTTCTACAGGAAGAAATCAAGAAAGATGATGGGTGTGAGTAATTTCAATGCATCTTTGTTTCATGTCATGTAATTAGGTCTCCAAAAAAGCAAACAGACTGACGTGTTTCTAGTTTGGCTACTATTACAACTCATTCTTTTTTTAATTCGAAACTAATAATAGCCACTGTTGGAAAAGATTAAAAATAAGCGAATTTTTTGTATGGATACTTTTTAAAGCATTGTTTCACTTTAAAGGGGTCCCGCTTACTACGATGTTAAAATTTAAACGCTTGGCACAAATCTCTTCCGATCCCGAAATAATCGGAGAGTCTTTAAAGCACTCGAAACTAATGCAAGTGTCTGAAGATGGTAGTAAAATACGACGCAATCCTGAAGTACCATTACCAGAAAATTCGCTTGAATATTGGCAAGTCGTGAAACGACGCACTGTATATATCGTGAGTTGTTTTGCTTCTTTACAGCAAACAACTATGATCAGAATAGGAGTGGATTTTTCATTTTCGTGTCTTTTCTGTGGTATTTCGTAGAGCAAGTTACGAAAGGATCGGTGGAGCTTATGCTGTGTGGATTGAGTTGGAAATAATTCCACTTGAATTTACTATGTGAAAGCCTTACCGCATTTTATTTTATTGCTTTGATAGGACAGAACATGAATCCACTATATTTTTTAGAAAGGTTTCGAACGAGACACGAAATTGGATGATATTTTAAATTTCGTCAAGCAGTTTGGTAATGTTGAAAATGTAATGATGCGTCGTGAGAAGTCAGAAAAACGAGCTTTCAAAGGTTCAGTTTTCGTCACCTACAAAGATCAAGAGAAAGCAGAAGCTTTCGTTAACAATGATACGAAACAGTTTAATGGCAACGATCTTTTGAAAATGATGCAGTAAGGATTTTATCTTCTCAATACTTTTTGTGTAGCCTTGCAAATATCTCCAACTTATTTGCTTGAAGTTGAGCAAGGAAATGGAAAAACGTCAATGTAGAAAAACACTAGAATACATAGATTTATATATTTAGTAGGGAGCAGAAGAGGCATTATATCTACACTTTTTCAGAAACGATTACTGGGCAAATAAACAAAAAGAACTGAAGGAAAAACGACTTGCTGCTCGCGCCGCTAAACAAGCTAAAAAGGTCATTTTCTAGATTTAAACTGCGCCAATTTTCCTTATATATAAATTATATTTCCAAGTCTATACCCGTAATCTTCTATTTCTAGAAGGCTGCCGAGGCAGAATTAAAAAAAAAGAACCTGGATATAGTACATTTTGTCAAGGGATTAGTGCTATCAGTGGAAAATATTCCAAAGGAGGATTGCGATCTCACGAAAGTTAAAGATTTCTTCAAACAGTTCGGTGACGTCCAGTATGTCGTCTACGAAAAGGGTGACGAGAAGGTAGTTAATGTGAATTTTAACTTTTATTTAGCATGGGTAGGATGCATTTTGCTCAAAACAGTTCAGTTATTTACAACGCGGCAGTTTTTTTTTTACTTGCGATAATTTTTTAGGCCCAGATTCGTTTTGGCGGCGAAGAAAATGGTGCAATTGTTGCTTGGAAAGTGGCAGCAGAAAAAGGAGATGGAAAAGTGATGTTCGGTGGAAATGAGCTAAAGGGAACAGTACTTGAAGGCGAAGAAGAAGAAGAATACTGGAATAACTTCAGTAAAAAGAAAGCTGATAAACAGGCGCGGATAGCGAAAAATCGACGGGGAGCTAAAGTCCGGGGTCGTGGTCGAGGGCGAAATGGTGTGACACGAGGCGAAAAGGTAAGACAAAGCTCAATGATGCCTTTTTTTCACCGCGAATTTAAGTAGGGAATGTTGAGTTCGTTAAAGTGAACATAATGTATTTGTCGCTACTACCTTTTTTGCAGAGGCCAACTGAGGGAATGACTGAGGGTACGCCTGAGAAGAGATTGAAAAAACCAGAGTCTGAAAATGAAGAGCCCAAGAGAGCTACCAAAACAGTATTTGAAGATTCGGACTAATCCTGTGCCGTACTTACCGCTGATCCATTGATATTTCTGTTGTCTTGATCCTTCCTGTTTTTTCTTTGAGCTTCTTGGTCATTTGTTTTTTTGTTAATGTTAATTATTTTTAATAGAAAATAAAAATACTTGCTTTACCAGTAGTAACGCAATGGCTTGCATTCAGCCTCCACATACTTCTAAACATATTTCCCATGACTTTGTGTCATGATTCTGGAGAACCTGAATGTTGCGTCGCGAAGACATTTTATGCAACCTTGGGTTAAGAAATACTGCAATTCGAAAGCATTAACCCATGTACTCCGTCGTACTAAAAGTTTCGGTCCCAGTTCTCAGTGCTGTAAACGGAAATAACAACAAAATAACAAAGCTTTTGTTTCTGAACTGTCTGTCAGTACACTGAGCATAGCAGTACGGGAGATGTTCCATTGCACGCCACTTACTAATGGTGTGTTGCATGTTATAACCAATTCAAAAACACGGGAAAAGTATGCAGTGCAGCTTTGCAAATAAAAAATTATACATATCTGATCCAAAGAATATTTTTCGGGGAGATCTAGCTTGTCGAGAAAAAGCAGCACTGCATTTTCCTAATTCCACGAGCAGTCGGAAAACAGTTCTGCATTCCTACACAACCTGACTTCTTAATTTTAAATTCATCTCACTTTTTTCATTTACTCAGTGCAGTTAATCAAATTTGATTAAACATAACACTAAGTATTATTAAGAACGTATGTATATGCCTTTGTTTTATGCAATAACAAGTCAACGTAACAAAAGAACACAGACAAAAATAGAGGGAAAAGGAAAGTATTTCAAGTAACGTGTTCAACAAATAGAGAAAGTAAAACCAAAAATCATTTAACTTTTTTGAGAGCAGTAATCCGTTCTAATACTGGTGGATGCGAATGGTTAAACATAGAATAGATCGGATCATCTATCGGTAAAATCAAGTTATCCTTGCCAAGTTTGATTAGCGCTTCACACAAATCACGTCCATAACCCAGTTTATCTGAGAAACGATCTGCTTCAAATTCCAATCGTCTCGACAGTATCTAGAAATGCAAAATGAAATGCTGAAAGATCTGGCTCTACTTTAAATGAGCACTGGGAAGCGCTATTAAAGTTTTCCAAAAAGTGACAAATCAAACTGCTTTTACGGAGAGAAAAGCCCACAGTTAGTGGATTAAGTAAGTGTCAAACATCAACCGTCAAAAGAAACGACATCAATTCATTGTATGGGGCAGTGATATACTGGAAAACGATCATGAATCCAATAATGGTTGGTTTTGAGTCATAGAAGCCGAATGCGTGGAAAAGTGAATCAGAACGGTAGAACTTCGCAAAGATAGCAAGTAGCAGTAACAAATTTATCTAGAAAAATTTCTTATAAATCGTCATTCAAAAATATGCACGTTGAACGTATATTTCAAAAATTCAAATAATCCGAAAATTTTTTCTCAAAATTTCATCTCTCTCGATCCTTTATTAGTAGAAAGCTTGTTTCACACTTAATGAAAATTACTTCAGCAAGAGCGAGCTGGATAGTTGAATGCCAGTGAGCCCAATGTCCAAGTTCATGACCAAGAACCGCTACAACTTCATTGTCGTGCATACCTATTTTATGCTTCATTTTGTCGTCATCCTCATTACAACTTTTTCCCTCATATTCCTAAAAGTATTAAAAAAAGAATATAAACATATATTCATAAATATGGAAATTACTTATTTTCGCTTTAAAAAAACAACAGGACAAAATACGTTTTAAGAACCAATTCGATTTAGTCATCTTAAACAACATTAAACCAAATTAATATGCTTTAATTTTTTATAAATATTACTAACTGTTGGAAAACAGCCACTCTCCTTAAGTTTTGCTTTCATTTCTTCATTAAATAACGTGTCATAAAGCACAATACGCTTATTATTCCAAAAACCGTACATATAGGCGTTACTATGTGCTGATCGTTTTGAACCTGAAATCATACAATATTGTCCAGTAATTTCTACCTTATAGGCAATTTAACAAGAAGGGAAAAAAGATCCGAATCTCTTCCATAACTTCACCATAAACAACAAGTAGTTTCTTCAGTGGGAAATTTAGACTTCTAGCAAGTTTCTCGATTTTTTGCTTCAGTTCGCTTTCAGGGAGTAGAACATATTTGTCGAATAATGGAGCTATGAATTCGGGATAAACCGTCATTAACAGCTGAAATTTTTGAACATCAAAGTACCTTTAAAAAAATTAGTCATAATACAATTCTCAATCCTTTGTTGATAAAAACTTACAAAAATGATAAATGACAGGAAGATCCAAATATAAAAGAAGAAATATGGTCCGCCACGTTCCACGATATATACAATTGCAGCTACTATTGGTGCCATTATGATTAATGATACTACTGTCTTCTTAGCCTTGTCTTTCAGGAAAAAACCCAGTGTCTGCAAACTCG
This sequence comes from Litomosoides brasiliensis, assembly GCA_013365375.1. Taxonomy (NCBI): domain Eukaryota; kingdom Metazoa; phylum Nematoda; class Chromadorea; order Rhabditida; family Onchocercidae; genus Litomosoides; species Litomosoides brasiliensis. Next base: position 122,881 of record JABVXW010000037.1, read on the forward strand.
CTATTGGCATTCAAATTTTTCATTTGGGAATTAATTAAACACATCTTTTGTTTAGCAACTCTAAATCGTAATTCAAAATTCATGCACAATATTTCCGTGAAATATGTTATTTGTTCCTTTTATTTAAAACACGAGTACGCGTCCGAATATCACCTTTAACGAAAAAACACAACCTTAGCCTTCAGTATTTAGTTGAAACTAGACACTTTATATTAAAAATTCAATTATATAAAAATGACCTGCTTATTGAACCCGTGTTTTTCTTCGATTACGAAAGTATCGTAAAGCTGCCATGGCGTACTTATTAGACATTCGATAACTGATACTAGTGATATAAAGGTTATTGTCTGAGCAATCTGGAAGGCTATTTTTGCTATTTAAATCTTGCTAATACTTCAAGTGTCAATCGGAAAATATATGTATCTTGAATCCTCGAATAAAGTAGAGAATTCTGTAATCCCTTTCCTTCTTCATAAAGAAGAATATAAGAACTTTTTGAGTCTGTCAAAAAACTCACTTCGCTTGTAAACCCAAATCCAAAATTGAAAGCTCCACTTTTATCCCATAAAACCTTAGGTAAGCAGAATATCAGGACAGCCTGCAATTTAAAATTTTGAATACAACAAAAAGTAGCTTAAAGACTGATACCAAGTATTTTACTCGTATCTAATCCAAATTTTATGTACTTAAAAAGGAAAGTTTAACTTACCATTAACTCTAACTGGGAGTATGCGGAGTATGCGAAAGAAAAACGATGCTTATCAAGTCTGTATATCCGAGCTTTTCGATATTCTTCTTCACTCATTATTTCACTCACTTCATCTGGTCGCTTCACCGCGTCACGATGAACGCGATACTGTAAATTAGTATTTATTTGCAAGTCAATTATACAACATTATCCAATCCACTCGAGCTTTTGCAATGGGACAAGTGATGCACTTTTAACTACACTGCAAGGACTTATTGAGCATTATCAAGCTTTATAGCAATGGCCTTGCTGCGCTATTTCTTGCTTGATAAACAGCAGGTACCATAAAATATATATAATAATAATATACAACCATGCAATAATACTGAAACCCCACGGTGGAAGTGCAAGAGCTCACCTGTCGCAGAGAAAGATAGAAATCCCACAAAAATATCGACCATGTGATAAGTACAATCAACCAAAACATCAGGAACTTCTTTATAGCGTTCGTTAAGTCAACAGAACATCTGAAGAATCCTTCCACAAATCCAATTAACTTCTATTAAAATATCGACTCGTTGAATACTAATGAAAAGTGATAAAGCCAATTATAACCAAGCTGAACACATTACACGCCCCTTCCACTGCCATCAGAATGTTTCGTATTCATTACACTTGCCTTGATATAACTTCATACCTACCAAAAAGGAACGAAGAAAATTAAAACAAATGAACTGACGGGGTCTCACCTTCCCCCCCCCCCCCACCCCTTTGATGACTAACATAAGCATAAATGATTTAGTTACAGCCATAAACGCTGTAATTCTTCAGCAACACAGATGAACAAGCAGCATATGTTTCAAATGAAACGCCTGGCTGTGTATTTGCCAACTGTGAGAAACGGCGAGTCATTTTAATTTCATTCATATCAAAAATAAATAATCAATGGAGGAAGAATGGAGGCTAGCAAGTAAAGTTAAAAATATTTTGCTATTTTTTGTGGATGCTGTGAATTTTTATGCCAAACTAACTGCAGTCTAGCCTCTAAATATTTCAGACTTTAGATAATAATAAATACATCAATTAACGATCTTTATAGAATCAGGAACAATTGAATTTTATCGCAACTTCAATTAAGACCTCAATGCAACTTGTATCCCTTACTCTTCTGCACAAACGGAATAAGAAATACATTTTTTTTACCAAACGCAGAACGGACAATGAAAAATACAGTGAAAATCACGAAAGTGATATCTACAACAGCATCAAATTACACGATCTAAAGCAGTGAAAATTTCATCATAGGGTCATCTTCAATTAATGGATTCAGCATATAGGATCACAGTACTTGTAACGAAATAACCAGCTAATGAAGTGAGAGACAACCTTAGGTGACATACTCTATTGAAATGAAACCATCTAAAATCGGTCAGACTAGCTATAAATATAAAAAATATTTTATCTCAGTATATATCTATATACTGTTCTGAAAACACAGAGTGTACAGCAAACAAGTATTTCATTTGCTTTTCCAGAATAAATTAGCTGATATATAGACGAAAATAATATACAACTCCGAAAAGATAAGTTGGAGAAGAAAAATATTCTAAAAATGGAATAAGATTCCACTACACATGACATATTAAAAAACCTATCAAACAACATCCAAGATGGGAAACACAAATAAGTAATATATACGAGAAGAAATACTAAGCAATGAAAGAACGAACTGTAGTAAATGGATAAGTCAATAAGAGATGGCGCTTGAACATGAGCGAAATTAATATGTCTTCGGTGCTATAACTAATCAATTACTGTATGCTAATTATCCATCTGCCTGAGGAGGTGTAAACCATCCAGATTTTGCATGGGTTTGCACAAGTAACGAAAATGCATGTTGTGCTCGCGCCAAAGTGTATTGCCCTTTAACTGAGAAATTTATGCGTGCCTGTAAATCAAGCAATGACAATAACTCATGCAGTGAAAAAAAAAAACTAAAGTTTTTCAAAAATTCATATCACCTGTCTTACAAGACAATTATTCCAGCAGTTCTTCACGCTGATTATAGTAAAATACAGTAGTGCATAAAAGAAATGCAAGTATGAAGGATAATGGGATATAAAGTGTGTAAAAGATGTTTTAGAGACATTCAACAGATTTCAGTAAGCGGTAGTAGGTGCTTCATCTTTCTTTATTTGCAAATGCTTTATTCCTACCAAAAATGGAGTGAGGAAACAGACCTTTCCTTTCACTAAAGTAGCAGCAATTTGCAAGATCAGGGATTCGATACTGTATGCACTTGACCATCCTTGCCTTGTTAGTAATTCCATACAAATAGCACCACCTCCCAAAACAAATCCATTCGTAATTGTTGGGGAAACTAAACGTACAAATGGAGGTTCGAACCTGAAACACGATATAAATCAATTTAACATTTTCACGAACTTCAAAAGGATTATTATATCCTTAGAAGAAAATCATCTCAATTTTTACAAACTCAGTTTTGCAATTAAATTATGTAAATATTTAATGAGCATAAGCAATCGATTACAAAATCTAATAAAAAAAATAAAATGTATCGCGCAAATATGTTATTAAACCATTTTGATATTTATAAATATAACTAGACAACGAACGGAAATGTATCCTTGAACAGAAAATGAAATAAAAGGTGGTCCTGCGATTCCTTCCTCATCATCATTTTCATGTCGTGAGCTAGACTGCTGTCAGGATCCACCCTTCAACAAAAAATATTTCGGTGGAAATAATCATCAAAACTGAGAAAGAAGTTATGAACAATGGAAAATCATGAGGTAAACCAGCAAATGTAACTCACTTTTTTAATTTAACATGCCATTCATAAAGGCTATCCATTACCAGCTCTACCGAATATACACCTAAAATAAAAATGACGAGTTGCGATGTTGTACCTCGAACACGCAAAAACAAAATATTTTCGGAAATTTACCATTCTTGAAATGTTCCGAACGGTATATATCTTTTAGTTCCTTCATAAGTCTATCAGTAGCAGTCACTGAACCGGCTGCAGCACCCGTCAAATGCTGCTCACGCTGTACATGACTAAGCCTCGCAAATACTGCTTTCTGTTCTGCAGATAAATCCTGGAATTGCACAGAATTTGTCAACATATTAGATACCGATGAAATGGAGTGGTGCTGATTCAGATCATAAATTGTTAATAGGTAAAGAAAATACAAAAAAATACTTCATCATCTCCTGCATCTTTACGGGATGTTGTTTCCTCCTCCATCAAAATATAATCATCGTCACTTTCCATTCCCTCATCTCTTTCATCTCCAACCTAAAAAGAACCCAAAAAAAAACAATCTATAAAATGCGATTTCTAGCTTTCTAAGAGAAAAAAATCATCCAAAGAAGATAATTACCCAAAGATCCTGAATGATAAACTTTTGACTATAAGCGCAGAAAGACCTATCGTCTAGCATTAGGTAATTATCTTCCATATATTAATTTTATCCTCAACATACATGCAAAGTGGGTATGTGAACTCCACTTTCAGAACTCTGGAAGTGATGGAAAAACTTACAGGGCCAATAGAGATCAATTCGGTGGGTATGGTAACATTATAATAGGAACACAAGCGTGATACAAGCTCATATGTTTGTGGCAAAATGTAGCACGGTGCTTCCGCTTCAGTTAATGACTGTAAAATCGCTGTAACTGTTGAGTCATCACACTCACTAAACCAGATGGGTGCAACATGCGGATAATTTTCCTGCAATAATGTTCTCAAATAGCGACCTAATAATTGGGTCGAATTTCATAAAATTCATAATTTGCAATTCCAACTGGTATCATTTCGAAAAATCTTTCATTTAAATACACAAGCGCAATTTTTACAACAATCCAATTTACGAAATCTTTTTTAAGCAAAATTCACAGCTTACTAAAACATTAGCAGTGACGACAATTGGCTTATTTTGGGGATTAATGAACTGGACCGTAATTTCATCAACAGATGCTGATAGCACCTGAAATGAAAAAATCATGAGGATTATTCAGCGAAATAATACTTTTTACATTTCCTTTCTTACAAACCTGAAAACGTTCGTGTTCTTTTGGAAATAAAGACTCCAACATTGCAACATCTTGTCTCAGTTTTTGAAGGCATGCCATTGTAGAATAAGAGTGAACCAGTAATGCAATGTTAAGCTCCGATTGTTTCGATTCTCCAACAAATTATTTATTCTGCAAGCATGAAGTGCTGCAAAGTTAGAAAATCGAAACTGCAAAGCACTTGACACAGCATATTCTAACACAAATAAACTGATAATACAATTATTCCGTCAATTATAGCTAAAATGCAGTGAGTTAATGCAATAAGACACAGAGAACCTTCGACCAATTCATTGTTGCTCTGCACCCTTTTTCAAGATTGACTAATTACCCAGTTATATTTATCGTGATTTAGAAATATAATTAAAAAATCATTCCCACAGGATGAAGCGACAATTCCACTACGGCGAAAGCCATGTTGGATTGAAGCCTGTTTGTATGTATGTGTGTAGGTATATATGTGCATGCATGTGGATTTTCAAATGAACCGTCCTGTTTCTTCAAATCTGACTTGAGTCGACATCGACATCATTTAATAAGATATCTGAACAGAGCTATGCCAGCAAGATGAATAAAAATTAAATATAAATCGAAGAATAAGACACTAATCTGAGAGAAAACATCCCTCACCCCTTTCCCCCTCTCCATCACCCACCGATATAATCCTCTCACCGCACAACTTTTCTTGAAGTGAAGCCTGAATTTGGAACGATTCGTTTCACGGCCCCATTCAAACAGTCCGGGCCGCAATGAAAATATCTCTGGTGATTTATTCTCTGGGAGCAAAGATTCGGGATAAGGTACCACTGGGTGGTCCAAGTTGAATGTTGAACATACGTACACACACATACATATACACACAATGTTGATCGGTACAAAACACTATAAAGCAGAGCAAGTGCTTTATTTGTTTGAAAAAATTTCTACAAAATAAACAGCTCAAAAGAGAGAAAGTGAACTGAATGAGTGCGCGTGCAGTAAGTAAGCCGTGTATACTCATCTGTACATTCTACATGAAATGAGCGATGTAATCCAAAACAATGTATTAGGGATAAGCAACTGGGAAAGTTTTAGAGACATTACAGTCGACATTCATGACCTCAAAAAAAACAATTTTGTCGCTATTCCTACTTCCCATTATTCCATCTGTTAAAGTTCACGGTGATTGACTATAATATCTGGATGGAAGATGCATCACTAGATAAACAAGTATGGCGACATACAACAGATGATCACAGTTACACTGCATTAATCAATATGATACATAGTAATATTAGAAACTTTACGAAAGCAATCGTATTATACAGCAATAGTATTTTGCAATCTGGAATGCTCAATATTCAAATACCTACATGAAAATTACGAGATGATAAACCAAGTCTTTACAATTCCTTAATCGAGGATAAAAGCACAATACAACATAAGCAGGCATATAAATATTACTCGATTACCATCGCTCATTTCGAACACTGACAGCGATGTTTTGTTGCCTCGTTTTTCTTCAAGGATACACCTAATGATATTCATTATCATTGATGAAAACACCGCTCCGTAAATAGCAATGCCGATGACTTTATCCCTTCTAAAATATTCGAAGCTAATTCGACTCATTCTTAGTCTTTATTTAAATGCATTAATACACAATGTGTATTATATGTATTATATGTTACACGAAATCCTACTGCTGTTGAGCTTGAGCGATGATGTTATTCTGCGACACTGTCGATTAAACTGGTGTAAATGATGTTATCAAATTTATGACACCTTCTTTGCCTTCACCCTGAAAAACTAAAAACCAATACCCAAAAGCCAGTATAACAAATCGGTCATTTCATAAATTTTACTGTCCAAAATGTATTCGATTTCTTTTCTTTCAAGATTAGACGGATGTTTTTCGACTAAGAAAATGTTACAATAGAAATTTCAACCAATATTTCACGATGTATTGCTCTACAACAGATGCGACAATAAATTTTTTTGGCGAAATATCGTAACTCGAGGACTGCCAATATGTATTTAATTTACACAAGATTTTTGACATTGAAAGCTTCAGATTTCAAATTGTCTTAGAATAAATAAACTCCGTTAATCACCTGTTGTCCAGAAAGTTGATACCAGTCATCGATTATCTCACCACCGAATATACCATTTGGAAGTATTATATGCGCCCACGCGATGCATTCATCAGCAGTAAATGCTCTCTTCAAAACAAATTCAATTTTATACAAATAGTGGAAACAAATAGGAGTGGGAATCCCAAAACTGGAAAAGTAGAAAGTGATTCATACTTCATCAAAAATCTGAAGATAAAACGATTCAACACCATATGGTAAATATGCATTGATGATACGATTCCACCTCGGTGTTTTACCACCATTTACATTTCTTGGTGTTTCAAAAATGGCATTTCCAACTCGTACACAACAGTAAGGATCCATTCGCACCAAACCATAGTTTTTTACCAGTTTCGCTTCTACGATTGTTATCGAAATACGACCGCGTGTATTCGGTGGTACAAAACTGTAGAACGCATACTAAAAATAAATAGAAATAAAGCTTCAAATACTTGAATAGAAAAGTAAGCCTGCCCTGCAATAGTCTCTTATTCAGAAAGTGATCAAAAGTAAGTACCTGTGCCTGCAATAGAGCTTGCTGGGCAACCACATTGGGATCCGCAATACAATATGGAACCGCAGATTGCTCGTGTTGTCTGTGAACTGGAACTGGCGATGGAACAGTTATACGCAGGAAATCATCCGGTAACTGACCCAGAAAAACCTATAAATCAACTTTTTTTCGATTTATCAAATTTTTCGAAATCGTGCTTATGTTATCTACATCACTATAAAACCATATTTACCAGTGAAAGAAATATACGGAAAATACTGCCAATCACGGTTTAGAAATAGGAGAAAATGACACTAAAAATAATATCACTCGTATGAGTAGAAAATAATCATTTGGGAAAATAGAAAGCAATCTGGAGACAAAGAAAACTTCCAACGTGACATATGAAAATAAGAAAAGATATATTCTTTTCATGGAGGGTAACTATAATTTTATAAGCAGAAAATTATCGTTGCAATAACCTTCTTTCGTCGCTCAGCCGCAACAGTCCGCATCAGTTTTGTTGAGGACGAGTGGGGTGTTGTGGATGATGAAGCCATTTCCTGAACTGCTACAAACACAATGTTTTAAATAGCCTCGAATTGATAGTCTTGTGTTTTATCTTTTAGCAGAAAAAAATCTCGCACTCCCTTTCTTGTATATACCTCGCCCAATCAACACTCCTTCTGCATATTGATCTAGAGGCTTGAATACGAAGCGAACACAACAGTAAATCAAAAAGATGACTGTGTACTTATTCGGAATTGATTCAAAAATGTTTTAAAAAAATGTTTAAAGTGCAATAAGCGTTTAAAAAATAAACGCTTATTGCACTTTAAATATATACCATGATATTTGAAATATGTCTTAATTGAGAAATTTAACATCAAAATATTTGGCTGGACCATAATAAACACTGTTTTTACGGACGTTGGATCATGGAAAGTCACAATTTATCAACAGTTGCAAAAAAAGAACATGAAAACTAAATTGAATCGATTTTCAAAAATTAACTCGTAATTTATGTGACAAACGACTGTGCAATCACGAAAGAATACATACTGTGATCACAAAAGGAGAATGCCATCAACAGCTGTATAGAACATCACTACTTTAAACAAAATAAGAGACGACTGTTCGTCCAAAAAACTCATACTAAACTAATGAAATGCAATTAGTATGATTCCTTTGTTCAAATTCATTTACTACAATAATTTAAATGCAAAACACAACTCATAACATTGACTTGCACTTGTGCAAAATATGTATATCGAATTGCCTTTATAACAAAGAGCGGACCCTCAAACTGAAGTAGCTGAATTGTACATAAAGATCAGTCAAAAGCTAAAAATAACAACTGGCACAAGTGGGAATTCAACTATGGAAGTACATGGGAGATTCTGAGATCAGTATGATGAACATCTGTCTAAAATTGAAAGATGCAATGAAGATAATTGTTTCGTACATTTCATAATTGCCGCGCACCTAAAAAATTTTACAGTTTCTATAGCGTCGTAATCACTTAATCAAAATTGTGAAAAGTAAACAGAAACAAACCATATCAACAGACTGATGAGGTTACTGTAACACACTTTTTTTTTGTTTGCCCCGAAACAAGGATCTAAATGATATTTAAATCAGCTCCATTTCACTGAACAGTATTTTTTACTTTGCTTTGTTGACCATTTTAAACAAATACCCTTTCCTACATATTTCTCTTTAGTTTGAATTATTTATACAAGAAAAAGAATACCGTGTTGCTTTATTAGTTGGTTCGGATATCAGAACGCCACTAATTTCATCAATTTTTGCATTCAGTGAACCATCGAGAATCAAGTCCGCAAGAAGCACCAAAACGTCGTCTACAGTAATGCGAAGTTGCTCCGCAAGAAATGACAGGTAAATCCGAGAGTATGGTAAGCAAAGACTTATTAATACCTGTAATGGAGAAATAAACTGCGTCAAGTATGCTGCATTATATACTGCAAAAAAAAATGATATAACCTGTGAACGAATATTGGTGAGCAATTCTTCAATGTGTTCACGAATAAATGGATCAGCCATAATAGCACCACGATTTCTTTCAAGAATACTCTCAAATTCCATTAAATTATTGTCTTGATAAGCTCCCACAAGTTGATTCATTGCAACTATTTCAGGGTCATTGCGGAAAGGTTTTGCTTCTTGACTATCAAACGGATTTATTCCAGATCTGAAAAAATAATCAACCGTCAAAAATGTCTGGTGACTAACGAAGATTTTTTTGCCAGTACTTTTGCATTTTCATTTGAAACAAAGTAGGTACAACACTAAATGCAGTGACTTACTTAATAAGCATATTTGCAAGCACCAAATACTTCAGGCACGCAATTCTTCGTTCTGACCCACTTTCATCATAATTTTTAAAAGCTTCGAAAAAATCAGTGTGAGCTTTCTCAAACTGCTTTTCTCGTAAATGCATTTTTCCTCCACACTCTAAAAAAAATTAAAATGCAGGGTTTCTTCTTCTCAAAAGTTTAAAAATTTATAGAATGTGAAGCAGCCTTTATGGATAGCAGTACATGTACAATATGATAAATGGAAAAAAAAACAAACCGCGGATCACACCCATAATAAGTGGATGTGGTATTGCACTTTTAACATGTAAACTTTGTTCGTAGAGGGTTTTTAAAGCTTTGTTGTTCTTTTGTTCTGTGTACATTTGAATTTCAAGGGCATAAATTTCAAGCAGCTGGGTACCCTTCTTCTGATCTTCTTCACCATGTTCGTTCTGAAATAAAAGTTGCCTTGACTCATGACTACTTCCTGAAGCAATTCAGGTTTCCATTCAAATATTGTAGTTTTTCATAGCATAATAGAGACATAGAGACATAATAGAGCCAAATCGAGTAAAACGCAAACACTTCCAGTAAGAATCACCACAACATATAATAAGATAGGATAAGAAAACTAGAAATTTCTCACTTTACATGAATTCCGCAACTGTTTAATTATTTTCTCCAGCTTTCCAAATTCTTTTAGATCAAAATGCAGTTTTCCAAGCTTCGTGTTCGTCTTAAACCACAATCGCTCATTTCTAGCATCCTGAAGAAATTATGAGGTTACAAACAATATATAAATTTGAAGTATTCCTACTATTATATACCAATTAAAAAAAAATTCGAAGTCATTCAAAGCTATAGCAACAGTTAAGACACTGATTTATTACTTTAACTGAATTCCGGGAGAGAAAACATTAAGGACCTTTAATGCATCCAATGTTGTTTCATAAAATATTTGTAACAAATCCATTTGTTTTGATGTCGAAATATAGTCTAAAATCGAATTTATTGATTTTTCCGAATAGTTCTTCGTGACAGCTGATTTGATATACGTGAGTAGCTGCCGATAATATTTCAACATTTCATCGTAACGACCCTACAATATACATTCCAGGTAAACAAATTTCAAACCTGAAGTTCATAAGAAAATTTCGAAAATGATATCCATTTCCGAGATAATATTTATTCTTATCCAAAACAAAATAATGAGAAATGAACTGAAAAAGATAAGCTTACTGCAGCAAACGTTATCTTGACCATTTGTTTGAGCGCTTTAAATCCCCATTCTCCCTTTTCGCTTTCCAGCTCCAGTACCTGTTTAAAAGTCTTCAAAGCACTATCAAATTCTTTCTCAGCTTTTAACGCTTTTGCATTGTAGTATTGATTCTCTAAATCGACATCCGGTTCGCTGCCTGAATCATCCGAATATTCCTGAAATTCATATACTTTGATTAGTTGAATTCTTTTGCTTCTAACTCTCAATATATTTTCTTCTGCTTTAACAGAATCGGCAAAATGAAAGAATAAAAATAAAGTACTGTACCAAGCCATAGTCCTGATCATCCATAAAATCATCGTCCATCTCTAAACCGTTCACACTTCACCTCGCGTTACAATGATAATGACTTCGGCATTACAGACGACCTCTTCGCATATCCGTTGTGCAACAATTGTGTCTCATTCGTTATTTTTATATTTCAGTAAGTGTGGTAAAGCAGAAGCCGTCGTCGTAGTGAATCAAAATTACTTAACTTTAATAACTACCTACTATTCATTAAGAACACCGAAATAAAAATACTCTGCAGAATATATTATTATCATTAACAGAGGGAGGAAAACGTTCACTGATTTAAGTACAATTCTCTTGCCATCCCATTCCTCTATTTCATTGAGTGAAAATGTTGCAAAATTGTAGTTTCTAACATTGATGAAAGGATCTTTTCATATCTGCCATTTTCTTTCTCATTTTTAATCTTTTCATTAGCAATTTGGGATTCATAATTGGAAGATTTTCATTAGTAATTGATAAGCTGATAGTAGAAGATCGGATACGTACAGATCGGAAAATAGTGAAACATGATGTAGAAGAAAACTCTACAAATCACAATATTCTTCATTTCTGCCTCATTCAAAGTGTAAAAACTTTGTTTGTTGCATTTGGCGGAAATATGCTTGAGATATTAGTTGCAATACTTGAAGTGACCATTACTTATTATGCAAATTATATCGAAAATCGTAATAGCATGGCATATGTGCTTGTGCCACTATCGCCTGAGGCTTTCGATTCCTACTGAAGATATTCAGATATGACGTAGTCGTAGAGTAATTTAAAGTTTAAATTATCTTTTGAGAGAGCTTCATCTTACGTTTGAAATTTGAACATTTTAGTAAAGGATATAAGAAAAATTGCCCCTTCAAATGACTTCTTCCTTTTGCAATATTTAATGAACAGTGCCAGTCGTCCTTGAAAATAATATGCGCTAGCAATTTAAAATGCAAGAATAATTTTGGAAAGCAAATATCCTCCAAAGAGCATCGTAAAATTCAATACATTGAATTTGAAAAAATTTTTCAAACTATCGATTGCAGGTATAAAATCAAATTATAGCGAAATATTCATGCTGTTCTCTAAATGTTTTTTCAAATTTGATCAATCACACGATCGACTAATACAATATTACAATCGGCCAGTATTTGGTGGAAAATTAGAGCCCTGTGAATGTTTTGAATATGTGGAAAAAGTTTTCACAAATCTTAAAAAGCCAGTTATAATAACCATATCACAAATTATCGAAATTAACACTAGTCTATATTACAGGTTATTTCATCTTTCTTTAAATATTGATTGATTGATCAGATGGTAACTATTACAAGTTCAAGTTCATCATCAGAAGATCTGGCAAATTATCTTCCTCCATCTTAATTATTCAGACATGTGCTGATGAAAATGTAACTGTAATTTTTAAGGTGATGAAAATGGAACGATGTCGCCTGGATTCAATGAAATCAGTAGGCACAACTTTATTAGTGAGATGTTCATGAAGGAAGAGTGAATGTTATTATCAGCCATTTCTTATGGCTCACGCATATCGCAATTATTTCAATCTTTTTTTTCTTAGACTTATTACTGATAAGTTGACATTATCAGTCACTGTTGACCTAAATTTTGCATTCACACTCTAAATCCTTTTCCTCCTTACATCTGAATATTGTACAAACATCGGTTTTCTATAAAATACTCATGAAGAGATGTGTGAACAGCAAACTGAAAACAATATTATCAATCCTTTAGTGATTACCAATAACATAAACAGTTTAACTTTCACTCGTATAGAGCATGGAAAAATATTTAGAATCTGATTTTTTTACTGAAATAATTCGAACTGAATTTTTTCGAAACTCATAGCTTGCAATGAAATTTCTATGAAATTACTGCTTCACTAAAATACCACTTTCTTTCTTAATAAATTCGAAAATTTCTAATGAAAGGTTTATGTCAAATTGAGATCGTTAATGAGAAGACGATGCTCCAAAGCACTCACTCCTGACCACTCTGTGGGAAATCGAACTTTTTTTCTCAACCTGTTTTTTCGAGATGACATATGTAAAATGGATTTAATTGGGGTCATCTGTGAACTACGTGTGCTGCTATTTCTTAATTCCTTCAAAGTATTTCCTAGATTTTCTTCTTCCACAAATTCTTGCCCGTATTGCCTTTTGTCGGTTGTCACTTTCAGTTGTTGAGAATCCATAGTTGGTAGCATCTTCACCAGAATTTCTGAGTGTTTTGATATAGTTGTTTCAGGAAATTTCATTCTATCAGTAGAAATATTGATTTCACCTGATTTTGTATTAATGTCACTTTCTTGTACTTTTTTCGGGGAAGTACGAATCAGCGATGTCGGAAGCAAGGACTGAACATTGGAAACATGTCGCAAGGTATCAGCATCGTTGAACATATTAGTGAAAGGTTGAGAATAATACTGAAGATATTCTGATATTGGCTCCATATGTCTATCATCTTTCAATCTCGATGACAGTGTAAAATTTTCAGGAATTAGAGATGATCCGAAATTCCCCTTGAAATTTTCGTTCTCTTCATCATAATTTCTGCTGAGATGTTTCTTTGAAGTATTCAACAGGATCTGTTCGCTTATCTCAATCTTCATTTCACTAAAAAAAATTGACAATAAACAGCATTATGAGTATGAGAGAAAACATTTGTACATAAAAGAAATTGAAATTTGAGTTATGCAAACGGAAAATTTAGACTTGCAGTTCATGCTTTGAAAGTTCAAAATATTAGAATGTAACATCTCGGATTGTAGTAGGTAAAAATTTTGTTTTTATAAGATTCAAAAGAGTAGCAAGAAAGGAAGAGAGAGAGAGAAAATTCATAATTGCTCTATTAAATTTCCAAAGGCATCTTGTGTTTCGTATAAATGATAGAGTTGCTCCGGAACATTCCTGTGATTCGATTGTACTTCACACAAATCTGGCCAATTTCTACACAACTGCTGTTGATGATTCGAGGAATATGGAGATGAGCCAACTAAATATTCCAAAAACCTACGCTCCTTTGATGAAGTCCTCTGCCTGTTTGTGCATTTACCAATTATTTTCGGATCGGTGGTCATCGAAGGAATATTTCTCACAAATAAGTCATTCGCAAACTCTTTATCAATTTGATTATAATCATACTTCGTAACCTCATCACTACGATGATCATTATAATGCTGGCTACTCATCGTTGTAAGAGATTCCTTCATTTGGATAGCATTTGAATCTATTCGACTAGTTGAAGTAGGTTCTTCGTCTCGTCCGGAATTTACAACAGATTCCAACCTCAAATAAATTTCATATTGAAGCAATTAGTGCAATAATTATATTAAAAAAGAATCTTATTGTTAGATACCGAATATTATGATTTGATAAATCATTTCTCGTTGCTTTTTCCACATCACAGTGACAGTCAACATTCTGCGTAGTTGTTCGAGGTTTCCTCGTATTTGAAACACCACCATTGGAAATATGAATTCTGCTGTTGGAATCTGATTTGTATTTGCTGTCGGAAGTTGGTGCTCCATCAAATGGTCTAATCTTAGCTGTTATTGGATTCTGAAACAAGATAAGATATAGTATTCAACTTATTCAACTAAATCTATTACACTATATGAAATTTGAAATTATACGAAATTTCACGGGCGCTAGACAATCCCAACAATTGCTTCTTTTTTTAAGGAACTTCTCCATTCATTTTATGATATGATCATCAAGTATGTTAAAAGACCAAAACTGGACAGTAGCAAATATACTTCTGCAGCAAACTTACAAGAGTACATCTTTCATTTAAGGACATTAAACAAATATGCCATAAACAGATATACTACCTGATTAGTACGGCAACTATTTGACAAGTATCATATGCAGACGTTGCACTGCTAATTCACTTACTGTCGGATAAATTTAAAATTCAAAGAGAATAATTTGAAAACGAACCGTTTCGAAGATATTTAAGTGCACTTTTTCAAATGCATTAAAATTATCGCGCGAAGTGTTATCTTTAGCAGTTAATTGATAATACTGATTTGACGTAGTAGATGAGGCGTCTTTCCTCCTCCTATTATTGCCATTGTCCTCTACTACAGTTGAGCAATGAGTTGTAGCAAATTTTGGCGCTGTATGAAATCGTTGAATGGATAGAGGAGAATATGAATGATCGTTTAATGGCCAAAACATCCTAGGCTCCTGCTGAACACCACAATAAACAATAATACCGTCATGTGGCCCATAACTAGTAATTTTTGTCTTCATATCAATAAACACCTGATTACACGCAATACCTTTAGTTGACATTCCTGGAATATTTTTACTTATTGTTGGAAAGGACAAAAATAAAGTTTGTGAAAGAGTGAATTCTTGTCAATAATCATCCAAGTAAGCTATCATATCACAATACAATTAATTTTAATTAAATAATCATCCTTCCAATGCAGTATTAGGTGAAAGTAGCTCTTGAAAGAGTTCTGTTTCGTTCAAATTACGAACTACTGTTTCCTATATCTTCATAAAAGTGAAATTCATGAGGGACAGCAAAAGTGATTAAACAGATAATTAGCTGTTGAACAATTGATACGTGAGAGGATTAACTGCTACGTGAGGGTAAAGTACAAAGTAATACAAATGAAAAGTGAAGAAATGAGGGATGAAAGCGTTTCATCATTCACACCGTGTGACACGTTGTTGCGCTCTACTCATTGTTTGCTTATATAGCACAAGCACACTGAATAAACATGTCATCTACGCTACTCCATCACACTCTCTCTGTCTCTCTCCACCTTTATAGAATTTCATCATTTTTTTCCCAATCAGCCGATAGTAACGGTGAAGTAAAGTAACGTGTAGAAAAACACGTTTTTGACTTTTATTGTTAGTCTAAAAAGGCTTGCATTTCATCATTTCTAATATAAATTTAAAATGATTTCTTTTCTCTACATAAAACAGACAAGAATGGAAATTAAAAACTAACAGAGTGGTGTAAAGATTTTCACTGTTAAGGAAATCACGAAGTGATAAGAGGAATGAGAAGTAATCATCATCAGTGATAAAACTAAGATCAAAGTAAACTATCACTCATATTTGGCCAATCAGTCAATCAATGTATTGCGTAAAGTGATAAGCATGAAAGGTAGACATTTCAGTGTTAATGACTGATGTCTGAGAAATGACAGAGGAAAGATTGATAATTAATTAATTAATAGCTGCATGTTACTAATTAAAACAACTTATATTTAATAATTTTAATAATTATGGTAATTATTTTAATACTTATATTTAATAATTAACAACTTATATTTAATAATTAACTTATATTTAATAATTTTAATATTTAATAATTACCATAATTATTTCCATTATGAATTTATAATTCATCAATGTGATAACTAATGTTTGGCATGAAATAGTAGTAGTAGTAGTAGTAGTGATTTTGCTAGGCTTAAAATGCATTTTGTCGGTTAATTTTACAAATTTCATTTTAAGAAGAAAAAAAATTGAGTGGGAAATTTTTCAAAAAAAAAAAAAAAAGAAAAGAGCGGAAGTTGTGTGAAGAAAATTGGTGAAAAAATGAAAGGGAAAGGGAAAGGATGAGATAAAAAGGAGGGGAAATATGAATATAATTTAATTTCATATGCATTTTACAAATCATTAAAATATGAAATATTTTGAACAAACAGACACAGATGTTCCTAAAGAAGGAAAGTACTGCTTTAGTGTCATTTACAACAATATTGCGCATGATGTTTGCAACACCCGCGATGTCGCAGGTGTTGTTGTCCGTCTATCTTATAGCATTTAGTTGTTTAACGATCACAACAACATTTGCCCTTGATGAGCCTCAATGGTGGTAACAGTTTTAATTTTTAATTCTTAAATTTAAATTCTTAATTTTTTTTAATTTTAAATAATTCTTAATCTCTAAGAAATTTAACAACAAACAAAACTAATACATTTTCATCTCGTTGTTGTTAAGATCAACAATTTTTCAGGAAAGTTTATTGGATTCATTCCTCACTTCTTGAGGTATGTTTTCTTGACTATTTTAATTACTTATAAAACTTCTTATACGAAGTGCTAACTCTCATTTAAAACATAAATGATGATATCCTTGCTCAGGCTATTTTATTATTCAATTATAATTTGAAATAATATTTTCAAATTTGATAGAAGTGCTTTTTTTTTGTCTAATTTTAACAAAATTAATCATTTCTTTAATGATAATTTTTAACGCAAATTATTCGCTGCTTTTTCTTTTTACATATTACATACCATGCCTAGTTATAGTGAAATTTCAAACGTTACTTAGCAAAAGATTTAAAGGTAAAATTAAAAGGTAATACTGCGATAATATTCTGAATGGTTAACCGTATAGGTATGCAGTTAAATCATCGGAAGGTGATAAATTCTGTTGAATTTTTATAAAACGAAAATTAAAAAAATATGTAAACTGTAGGTGAAAGGATTGCTAGACAAGCCATTGTACCGTATCTTGCAAAAAGATCCAGCCTTAATTAATGTCCTGAAAGAAGCACTACAAGATACGTTGCTTGAATGTTCACGACAATCAGTTATACATCACTGGAAGTGTAACGTTGACGGAACACCTCGGAAAACACTTTTCTCCAATGTTGCCTCATTTGGTGAGTACTATTGACCAGGTGTATTAGTAGTATAATTCTTTCTCACATTACTACTTAGTATATATTCTTCTTGTATCAGACTGTTAGTCTCAATAAATATCGCACATGAAATTTTAGCCAGCAAGGAATTTGCATATTTCCTTGCGCTTTCCAGTGCTGCAGCAGTACGTGCAATAGCTCGTGCTTGTGCACATGGACGTCTTCGATCATGTTCTTGTGATCCGTCAAAGATTGGTCCAGTACATGCTGATCAACGTGACACGTGGGCAAGATGTAGTGTTGACCGAGGATCCGACAATTTACAATATGCTATAAAATTATCAAAGTACTGTGTTCAGTAAAATAAAGTTTAAGAATTTTTGTTCAGGAAATAATCAAATTTTCGGTCCTTTTTTTTCCTCATATTTTATATAGCTAAGCGTAATGCAAGTTCCATTATCACGGAATAACTCACTGAATCGATCTTCGCATTTCTTTCAATCGCTTCGAATATTTTGTACCGTTCATTCATAAAAGATTTATGATAAATGATAAAAGTATCAGTCTGATCAGCTCTCTTATCATAATCACAACAATCCCTTTCTCTTCCATTAGAATCGGACTATCTGCTACTATCTTATACTAATAATTTGAAATAAAAGCTTTTAATTTCACTGAAACGGATGACACTAACAATAGGCTCATAAATAATTTCCAAATTGAAAACTCTACTCTCTTGTGATGCAATCAAACTTTTGAAGTTCTAAAGCAACTAATTTTCAAATTTAAATTTTATGAAATTCATTAAAATATTTTGCTTTCCTCTTTCTTAAATATTACTTACTGTTCAATATATTGCAAAACTATTGCAAATCTATCACTACTTCAATACTCAAGGAAATTTCTTGAAATCAATTTAATTCTAATCATCCCTTTGGTGTCATCAATCATCTGTGATCGAAAATTGATTCCTTCCAGAAAAATGAGATTCATTGTTGTCCTCAATTTCACAATTGTGAATAGAAATTGAATTAAAAAGAATCAAACAAAAAAAAGATTGCCTTCTGCATAACTTATAACGCTTCAACAATTTCATACAAACATCTTCAATATTTTGGCATTCATTTCCAATTTTGCTCTTTTCAAATTTATAAAGTAAAAAAAAAATTTCTTCAATTTCTTTCGTTTTATTAATTTGAACAATCAGGTTGATAATTATGCAATTACTGAAATACTAATAAACTGGCAAAATAGATTTCCAGGCGTTTAATCGATCGTCAATTCTCTTGTTCATACTCTGATAGAGTGGCACAAATTTACCTGCACAATATTGCTGTTGGAAGATCGGTAGGTAAATATTGTGAGATGAAGTTTATCTAATATCTTTTACTGTGTAACCTTTTTAGCATTTAACCTGTTAAAAAAGTTTACTTTTCATCTTTTTGTATTTCAAATTTGAAATATTCAAATTTTTTATTTCACAATAATTGAAAGAAATATAATTTTGTAGCGCGTTGCGTTGCATATTAAATGTTACTGCGTTTCGGCTTTTGGAAGCTGTCGACGACGACACTGCGAGGCCAAAGTGATACCATTTGAAATGACCGGTGATGCTATCATGAAATCGTTGCTGCGATCACGTCGCATCCGACGCTCAAACAGTCTACCAACTACTCGGATTACGTGTCTGAGACCACGAAATGAACGAAACATGCGGCGCAGGCATGTTCTTTGTGCTTTTTTGAATTTATAATTAGTCTATCCGATATCATTCAATTCAATCTCTTCTTAACTCATACTCTCCACGTTATAGCTCATCTCTAACCTATTTGATTTCCTTTTTCGTACGTACAGTCATAACTCGGAAACCTTTATTATATCTTTTTGATTAACAATAAACCGTGGTATTTCCTACCAAAAAAAAAATTGCATTTAAAAATTTTTATAATAATCGCTTAGAAAATACAATTATTTTTGTTTGAAGAGTGGTACCACTGTGGTTTATCGATACTCGAAGTTGGACAACACGTAGTGGAAAACCTCGTCGACGATTAAAAACTTAATTTCAATTGTGGTGAATTTGTGAAAAATGGATGATAACGATTGTTGTCGATTAAAAAATATGAAATTTTTGACAACAAATATTTTCATTCTTTTATTTAAATCTTTAAAAGTAAGATAATAACTATTTAAAATTATTCTTTCATAGCTCTTAAAATTAATTCATTAATTTGGTAACTGATCACTCTTTCTCTGTCAGTTTGTGCTAAAAGGCACAATAATTACTACCTGTGTCAATGCATTCTGATTTTTCATTCTGAAAATTTAAGATTAAGAAAGGATTGAAATGAATTTAAATTTAAATAGGATGTATTGTTGCTTCAAAATATGCTTTAATGAATAAAATGATTTTTAATATCAATGGAATTTAGAGCATTTAAGTGTTTCAGCGAATGTGGCAAACGATCGTCCTTGAAAAATATTCGTCTAACTGTGTAAGAAATTAAATAGAAATTGATTCAAATTAAGATTTATAACGTAAATTTTATTTATACTATAAAGATATTGGACAAAAGTGATAGCAATAAAAAATAAATAAAAACACCTTTTCCGAATAATAATCAAAATAGCAAAGAAAAAGAAATATTTAAAATGTTTGAAATTGCTAGTCATAACTATCTGTGCTACTGAAAATTAATAATTCTCGTTAATTAGTAGAAATAAACAAGACAATACATAAAATCAAATATATTCGGATATAAAATATATTCAAATAAAAAAATTCAGTAAAATATATTTAAATATATTTTACTACTGAAAATTAATATATTCAAATATATTATATATAAATATAATCAAATATATCAAATATATCAAATATAATACATAAAATCAAATATATTTTTAAAATGATCGAATATCAGAAATTAAATTTAAACAGGTGGTGTTAATTTGAGAAGATTGAAGGAATTGCTACAAAGCTAAAAATTTCGAACAAAAAAAAATCATATAAAGGATGAGACAGGGAAAGAGAGAGAGAGAGAGAGGGAAAGAGTGAGGGGTAATAGAGCATATAGTCATGACGAACAAACGAACAGAGCCATCCGACCGCCCATAGATTGAGTGATGCTGAAGTGATTACGGTAGGCAAACGACAACGACACATTAAAAGAAAACTTGAATTTTAGCAACTGATTAAATTCAATAAAAAAATTTATGGAACTGAATACTTTACCGCTGCAAATTATCTTTGAAAGAGGAGGAGGAGAAGAAGGAGGAGGAGGAGGAGGAGGAGGAGGGAGAGGAAGAAAGATGACAAAAAGAATTGTTGATAGGATGGATGAATTTGGGGAGGGAGGGAGATGAAGGAAAAAGGGAAGTGAATGATTGTGATACGTTGAAGAAGAAGAAGAATAAGGAAAGGAAGTTCTTAGATTCAATACCTATGTTTCTGTGTATGTGTGTGTGTGTGTGTGTGTGTGTGTGTGTGTATGAGTATCTGTATTTGTTCACTGATTCATAATGCACCTGAATCAATGGTACTACTGTGTTACCAGCGATACAACAAGAAGAAGGCTGTTTCAACCTAATTTTTTTCCTCCACCTCTTCTATAATTTGCATAAATTTACATAAAAAACTGCTTGGGTGGTCTGTAAAAGTTTATTAGTACAATATTTTACTTATTGTACACTATTATTCCTACCAACTACCACTACTAATACTACTCCTCCTCCTACTACTACTACAACCACTACTACTACTACTACTACTATTACCGCTGCTACTATTACTGCTAATACTACTACTACTACTATTGCTATTATTATTACTGAAAAGAAAATCGGCGAAGTTGCAAAAGAGAAAAAAAAATTGTGTTGGACAATTAAAGCATTTTAAGGAAGAAGTAGCAAAGGAACTTTTAAGGTGGGATAGTACCTGGTTAAAGGGTGGGCACTGCAATAGTGCATCCTTTCAACAACATTGTAAACTTTGCTCCATCACTACTTTGTGGCCATTGTAAACCTGTCCAAACAAAAGAAACTACTATTTTTATCACTGCTGCAAATACGACACATTCATGAAATTATAGCCATTGCTATTTCAATTCGTCTGGTAAACTGTTTGTTAATTGTTAGGATTTATATACTTACTACCTGAAGAAAGTTTTTCATTTGAAGCCTCAGCTACTAGTCAATCAAATAGTATAATTGTGCTGTGACTTCTCACATCATCTCTCTCTCTCCCTCTCTCTCCTATTGTCTTTTCTACTGTAATAAAAAACAGTGGTTAAGAAAAAGTGGTTACTTTACAATATTTGCATATATCAGAAGTTCATTTGTGTACGATAAGTAAAAAGTTGAGCAATTGTTAGTCTTAAAATTATTTGACTATTTTAATTTTAAATTATAATTTTTCTATTTTATTTACTTCATTATTAATTCAAGAAAAAGAAAGGAAAAATTGGTCGAAATTGGTGAAAATTAGTGAAAAACAACAAACATATCGCAAAGATGTGGTTTGTGAGACACAGGAATAATATCAATCCAGGTGAGTTGAAGGGCATTGTTCACTTTTGAATTTTAAAGTGATTTTTTTGTTATCACATTATTAGTCCTTTTTAATCACTTCCTCCATTATCACAATTATCATTGATCAATTTGTAAAACCGTGAAGTTGATGAAACATTCTAATCATTGAATATTTAAGTGGAAGAAATATTTCACTAAAATATTTTATTTGAGGTATAGACAAGAAAAGATATGCATTATCTTTTCTTATCAATTTAATGATTATCATTATTAGACAGATCAGCAGAGTATCTTGAAAAATGCGGCTCTCATTCAAATTAACTAATGACTGATCAGTTAATTTGAATAAGTGATGATCAATGATCATTAGATAAGTGGTGATCAATGCTTATTACAGTACTGCTGAACTTTCTTTTGTCATCTCTGCTTATTTTTACTATTTTAATATTTGCTGAATTTCTCTAAGAGGTAGTTATTTACTTTGATTCATCGTCAAAATATCATTAATACTTTTAGTTGAGTGGTACGCACTGTTGCTGTACGGTTATTTGTTATGTGCGCTTTTGCTCGAAGAAAGGGTCTACGGTGTTCCAACAACACCACCCGAAAAACTAACTCAGGTGTTCATTTTAACACCTGTAAAAACTTTATAAACTCCACTCTTTCACAATACATCAATTACTGAAGTATTTTATCAATTCTCGAGTTTTATTAATTCTTTGTTACTTTATAATAGTTATTTATTATTTATAATAGTTATTTATAATTTATAATATTATTTATAACATTTGCATCATTGAAATTATCACAACCATAAGAAATTGTGAATATCAGGGCTGTTCGCCAGAACTTCTTCATTTGCGATCGCATCGACATTTTCACGTATTATGTCGTAGTCAGCCTGCAATAGCAGTTGCAGCTTATGAAGGAATGCAAGATGCAATGAGTCAGTGCAAGGAACAGATGCGTTTTCAGCCTTGGGATTGTTCTCAAATTATTACCGTACTACAAGATCCACCTATTCTACGTCTCGGTATAAATTAATTTCATATTATTTCAAATTAATTTGATAAAATAGAATTCTCTATTAACTTTTACAAGTTTGATAATCAAGAAATATTTGCTATCAAAATAATAGGTTTATTTCAGGAACCCGTGAATCAGCATATCTATGGGCACTTACATCAGCAGGTGCAGCATGGGGTGTTGCAACCGCTTGCTCCCAGGGATGGCTTCCCGATTGTTCATGTAGTGGTCGTGATGAATTGAAACAAAATTGGGAATGGGGTGGTTGCTCATACGGTGTACAATTCGGGATAATAACATCCAGAAAATTGCTTACAAGAAGTGCTACTTCTCGATCGCCCTTAAGAAAGCTGGAAAAGCACAATTTAAAAGCTGGAAGATTGGTGAGAATTCAATTTTCCGTCTCCTGATAAAGATTGCAAATGATAAAATACTTGAGGAGGTGTACCAGCGATATACGCTACCATTAAAATGCTAAAAATTTTGCTCAGACAATTATTAGCTCTGTCGAATTTTTGTTTTTACCTGAGATAATCCTGTCAATTTCACATATATTTCAGTAAATAAACTTTGAAATTAATTAAAATCTACCTGTAAAGGAAGAGGAAAAGATTTGATTCACTAATAGTTGCAATTTACTGACTTTATTGCTATCTGTGATTAGGTAAATTTTAGACTAATAAATCTATTTGATTTGATATCAAGTTCCTCAATTTAGTTACTTTTAGGCAGTAAAGAAAACTTTAATATCATCTTGTAAATGTCATGGCGTAAGTGGAAGTTGTGATCAGAAGACTTGTTGGAAGAAGACTGCTGCATTATCAACAATCGTACAGCATATTACTAATAAAATGCATAAGGTCATTTCCGCAACTCATTTACAACATTCCTTTAAAATAAAATTAATATCTTATTTGAAATCTTTTAAATATATTTATTATTATAGGCTAGAAGACTTCCGGATGTAAATTCACCGGCAAAAAATGCAGAACTGATATATATGGAAGATAGTCCGGATCCATGCCGTTCAACCCGGATACCTAATCGGGTATGTAATTGGAGAAACGAAACAAGTAGTCTGGGTGATTGCGGGCTATTGTGCTGTGGACGTGGGTTCAAGGTATTTATTAAAATTTAATTCATACTTTTAAAATAGGCAAAATACTGTTGCTATCGATAGTATAAAGTTAAATTTCGTTAATTCTATCAATAGCATAGAGGCGCCGCCTGTAAGGGAATTATTTCATTCACACTTTTTTATAGGTATCACATGAACTGATATCATATCAGTGTGATTGTCAGTTTGTCTGGTGTTGTCATTTGAAATGCAACACCTGTCTCAGGCATCGATGGGTTTCCACTTGCAATTGAAATATCCGACGATGTGACCTGTTCACTTCTCATACCTTTCCAAAGATTATGAAAAAACAAAACTTTTAGATTGAAGAATATGTTCACTTCTGTTTTTTTTCTTGCATGTGATAATTCCTCTAATTTTGATCACTCGGAGCTCAATCATTTCACATTATTTTGGTGCTTTTAAAAAAAAAGAAAAATTTGCGGTTTTCTTTCTTTCCTTAATTAGTACCTACCTATATTACTTGTACTATTACTAATATAAATGAAATTATCAAAAGCTTAGCTTACTTATAAATCTTCCACTAATTAAAATCTGTTAAGCGTGCATTTCGATCTTCCACAAAAATCCGATTCATTTTTTAAAATTGTATATAAAATTGTGCTGATATTTTTTATCAGTGATTGATTGTTAATCACTTTTCTCATTCTCTTCCTATCTGTACATAATGTTAGCATTCTTACATTACAATTTAAAATGAAATATTTTGATGATAAAATTATCATCTAAGTGGGCATGTCAAAAAGAAAAGATTGCAGGAAGGGATTACTAATTGGTCGTGGTCGTATACTTGTCCACTTATCTGCTTTTAGAACTACGGTAAGTGAATAGAGTCAGTATATTGTATAATGAAAGAGAAAGAAGAGAGTAGGTATGAGAGAATTGTAATGTAATTCGGGGTGATACGGTAGAACTAAATATCACTTAATTAGTTAACGTTTTAATGAACAACAGTTCACTTCCAAATTTCGCATTTCTCTTCTCTGTATTCGTCCTATCATTTATCCTATCGATTAATATGAATTTTACTTTTTCTAATATTTGTTAAAATTTGAATTCAGTCTTAAAATTGCATTCGATTTATATTTCATGTAATATTTAATCAAAAGAAAGAAAAAAATCATCATCACTGTTATTAAAAGAGCAAATCCGGAAATTATTGCAATATGAGGAATTAAATTACTCAACGAGTTGAAAGGTGAATGATATTATATTTCAAATATAAGGAGCAAAGAGAAATAGAGAAGATTTTTTTTGAAAGATAAAATTTTTGAAGGAAATTCATTTTTTTTTCTGTTCAAATTTGTGTTTTCTTTTTTTTTTTGATGAGAAGTTGAACGAACATATACCATACGCATTGCTGCTATCATTCTTTTTGTAATTTAAACTTTTTGAAATTTCAGGAAAAAAAACACATAGAAGAAATAAATCAAATTACTCATCTCATCTTAGCGGAAAAGAGTAAAAAAAAAAAATTAGCAAACAGTTGTGTTCTATGAAAAGAAATAATCAAACGATGATGGGTAGACAGGAAATCAAATAATTGCCTTTGAAGAGATCGAATTTGTCGGTAAAATGTTGTTGTCTGCTGCATTATCCTCTCCTGTCGTTGTACTTGTCGGTGACCACCCGCTGTCCTCCATTTTCTTCGCCGTTTTGCTGTTGTATTTTATTTCTATCACTGATGACTATAATACATGTTGTTTTTGAAGAGAAAAAAAAAAGTTAAAAATTTTTGTTGTCACAGAGGGAGGTGTGTGAGTGTAATTGCAACATAAGTAAAAATTCCTCCCTTCAACTATTTTCATTTGCATATTAAGTAATAATATTTCAGGTGTATAATAATATAATAGTAATAATATAATAATATTTAATAATATAATATAATAATATAATATAATAAGTAATAATATAATAATATTTCAGGTGTTTTTAATTTTTGCATAGCATAACTCTATCACATATATTTCTCTCTATTTTCGTCCATCCATCTCATCGTTTGTCATTCTCATTAGATGTACCGTTTCTTTTTTTTTTCGTTTTTTTTTTTAAAGAATCAGACCAACAACAATTTTGAAACGAAGACAAATGATATCGCTGAATTCAACTGAGAAAGAACCAATCAAATTAATTGACTTTACGCTCTCTATCCAAAAGAAATTTCATAAGTTTTTTTTTTTTTGAAAATACTGTATGTATTATGCATCTTTCGTGAAAATGAGCTACTTTTATTGAGTTATTTCTTAATTCTTTCTTTCATAGAATAATGCCAATGAAATTTAATTGAACTATTATGCTACTGCCGGAACCGGCCAGAAATCAGTTCAAATGTGTGCAATTGAAGGCGAAAGAAGGTCGTAAAACCATAAAATTCGTCATTCCAAATTAGAAAAATCTTGAATTTACCCGCAAAATGGCAGCATGCAAGTCATGAAACAGTAGCAAATTTTATGACTCTTAAAAAGGAATCCTTCATGTTGAGTTATATACCCTTTAATTGTTCCATTTCAACATTAAAATGAATCTTCAGATTTCCCTATCTGTCCAAATGTTAATTTGAATGGGTCAGTGGAAGAAGTTCAAACATTCCATATATATATATATATATATATATAATATTATAATTAAAATTATTCCACTGCAATTTGTTGCAAATTTCATGTTACTTGTCAACCATCCTTATTAGGCATCATGCTATCCATTCCTCTCTCTCCTCCTATTCACCAATGAATCGATATTTGCATATCATTTCTCATAAACTGATATAATATATAGAGATGTCAATTCATTTTAAAATCGTTGTAAACAAATCATTAAACGTTCAGGAAAAATCAATTCCATCTTCAAGATGTGTTACTTTATTATTTTCCTATGCTGTTAGCAAGTAACACAATATATAACAAAATGATGCAAAAAATAAACAGGAAGGCGATATGTGCTTAACAAGGAAAAGGGAACTTGCTGTGCAAGGTACACACGTACGTATAACGCTATTTCAATATGTGAAATATTCGTGAGCAGAAAATAGTGCAACAATTACTATAAATAACAATAAAATATTAATCTCTAATAGTTTCGAAAAAAAGGTGTGGAAGCACAATGACTCTTATTGCATATTGACCACCAAAATACATTCACCGAAATGATGCTTTGAAAAAAAACAATATAAATAAGATATTTTTCAATGGGTGAAATATTTGTGAGCAGAAATAATGAAACAACCAATTCAGAGTGAACTACTACAAATAATATTAATCTCTATAGCTTAGAAGAAAAATATGAAAGTAAGGTGATTTATCTGGAAAGCAAAGAATTTTTTACTAAATTATGTGGCTTAATTGAAGCCTGAAACAATAAATGCGCAGAATGTATGGCTTAAATCCACTGCCAAAGAACTTCAGCGAATAATGCATATTGGTGAAAACGACGACAGTTGACAATTACAAAGACAGATTAAATATGAGAGATTATGAATGAAAAATGACTCTGGCACTTTTGGATACATCTTTTATGCTTCAACAACAATAATTCTGCCTAATAAAAATCTGTAGCAAATGGCACTTGTGGAAAATCAAGTAGCAGTTACTTCAACTGCCGCAATTATAATCTAAATCAAACATATTTCAAAGCAGAGTGGAAAAGACTTTCATGAAACATCAACGTGCACCTGTAACACACTTAGAATGTTAGTATTTTTATTGTAACTAACAAAGTTAAAAATATAATGGTCAGTGTTAAGGAGATATGCCACGTTCATATCGAGCCTTATTCAATGCTGCTAACTTTCCCCGTGCTTCAGTCAATTCGCGTTCTTTTCGAAGAACTTGTTCCTGAGCATCCATCACCTACAATACAAATACTTACAATAGCATCCCTTTCGTCATATCCATTTTTATGGTAGTATCTTTTCCAGAATACAAACAATAAAAGTTTAGGTATCAAATTGCTGAAAGGAAGTTTTTCATAATTAGCTTACGGCTTTCTCGCGAACTGCGAATGACAAAGCTCATAATAAAAAATATTAATATCTTTCAGATGAAATAAAACATCTATGGTCTTTAATTACATACCTGCGCAATACCTGAAACCATGCGCTGTGAAATGATTAAAGTACGCTCGTCTTCATGTATTGCTGAACGAGCCGCCATTACCAAATGTTCTGTAGCTGTCTTCACAGCATGTCCTGCACTTTGCAATCTCTGCATGGCACGACTGTCTAAGTCTGATTTCACCTTACATGCCACCAAAAGATGAGCAGTTGAAGAGGCTACCTAAACAAAAATTAATAGCTATATATTACAATTCAGCTTCATCATTTAATTACCCAAATCCGCTTCTTTCTAATACATCATACTTTTAAAAATGTCTCTCACT
The DNA here is from genome assembly GCA_013365375.1 of Litomosoides brasiliensis. Lineage (NCBI taxonomy): Eukaryota > Metazoa > Nematoda > Chromadorea > Rhabditida > Onchocercidae > Litomosoides > Litomosoides brasiliensis. The sequence continues at coordinate 151,840 of JABVXW010000037.1, forward strand.
TTCTTCGTAGAAACATGTCTTATCACTAACTTTGCCTAACCTTTGAGAAAATTAACAAGCAGAAACACGTGGAGAGCACTCCACTCATAGTAATAATTAACAGCACATAATCTTTTAACATATATTTGATCTTTGTACGCTTAACCTGAATAATCCTTCTACAAATTTTAAGTATTGCATACAGCAAACAAATGACTACACATTTCCCTTTTTTGCTACGCCAAATACTATATATAATGACCGCAATTTTGGATTGAAAGCTAACACAATATACAAAAATGCTTTTCACAAAAGTCGGAAAAACGCAGCTATACGCTATAGTAATCAACAAATTTCTCAACTGACATAATCTTCGTCTAATCATAATCATAACAATCTGGAATTACATCTGAAATATTTTTTTGTACTAATCTTATCCAATATACCTGCTTTGCAGCCGAAATAAGTTTCTCTTCAGATGAATGGCCTTGCACGAGTGCATTAGCTGCTTCGCAAAGCTGATGTACGGCTGCTGCAACTAGTCGAGATGCTGATATCAATCCTTCTGACCACTGGTAATCGTCTGTTGCAAATGCCGGCTGAGCTTCTAATCTGCAAATCTTACTATTTAATAGATAGTGATCCAATCTGCTTTTCAAAATTCAGATATATTCATACAACATCTTCCCTCAAGAAATATTCAATAAAGTATTACCTTCCCTGAGCGACCAACTCACGCTGCGCTGCAGATGCTGCTTTCACGAGTGTCTGTACAGCACACGCAATTGACTTCGCTGCAGCCAGAATTTGCTCATCGAAGGTTAGTGAATCGTCTATTTTCTGAATCTGGTGGTAAGTTTGAACTTTTAATAAAACAGAAATCGCAAATCAAAGTCGAAGCAAGAAAATCAGCATGTTCACATTATGGCACCACACTTCCATGCTCTATGGTAAATATAATTCATAGTCATAACTAAAAAGTTATTTTCAGAAAAGAGTGCAAATTTCTGAGACTTAATAGCATCCATTACATTGGATTATTAGATCATATGCCTAATGTAAACGTCAATGTTTCATCCAAATATAAGGAAAACAAAACAAAACAAAACAAAGAAAAAAAGAACTAAAATCAAGTAAATCCAAAACACACAATATAAAGCCACAACAACGCCAAATTACAACAGCGCACGGTTGAGGAGGCTAGATGGATACGGAGCAATACACAGTGGCCGATACGTCTGAGATGCTGGTTGACTTTGCACAACCCAAGAATATCAGACATATCAACACTGCATATGCAGGAAGTGCTGCCATAATGGTCAGGAGCATATCTCCTTACTGCTGGGCCGTACAAACAACACATCAAACTATTGCTGCTACCGCACGCATAAATTTGAAAATATCTAAAACTTAGGAATAAAATTTCACATTTCTTTTAGGTTGTTAGAAATTATACCACAAAATAAAATCAATCAAGACGGCTGAACTGTTTGAACTTGCGTGCTACGAAAATAACACAGAACTTGCATTTGCACACTTTAATAACAGCATGACATTCGAAAATATGGACATTCTGGTGCAAACTATGAAGCGTTTTCAAAAGCATATAACAGCCCTACAACTACTCGAAACTGAACAGACACAATTTTAGTTTTGTTTCTACCTGTGTCTGGCGTGGTCTAAGCTGGGAAAGTTTCACAGCTGCTGCTTCGATAGAGTTTGCCGCACCAATGAGCTCATTTTCTGCAACCACTGTTGGATCCGATGGATCAGTCCAGGAATCACCCTTCAGTAATTCACCACAACTCAAAAGCTCACCAACCACCTGCAATATGGGGAAATTTACAGTAGACACACACAAACATATCCATTGTCAAGTTTGCCATTAAACATTCAAATTTCATGTCAATATCTCACTTCAAGTTCTCTCCCCCAATGTCTTAAAAGCGAGTTATTGCGCAGTTCCAAAAAGCAAAAATTTTGAAAGACTTACTTTCGCAATTCGTCTAGATGCTTCCAGCAAAGCATCTCGAGCATGGGAATCATCACGTCGTAAGATCAGCGCCTGAAGGGTTATCAGAAGTGAGCGTACTTGAACAGCCACTTCACGTCCACAGTCTAATGTACGGTATCTGGAACATAACTACTAACATAATGTTCCTAATCAAAAGTTCACTGCTTCGACAAGTAGAAATTCAATTCTCCGTTATTCTCGTAAACTGTGGAAGATAAAATGAACTGTACCTGACAATAAGCAAACATCTAATTTTGGAAGTTCTATTGCGAATTCATCAGGCATAAATAAAGAAGTGATTTTATATGTGTAAAATGGAAGAAGTGCATAACACAAGGACGACTTCATAGTTCAATTCTAATAGACTGCAATCAAGAGATTTAAGAACAAAACAGCGGTTTTACCTTCCTTACACGAAATGTATCGAGTAGGGAAAGTTCATTTTTTATGCCACTTGTGTCATTAATAAGATAAAGATAAACCTAGCATCAGCAGAATCAGCACAGAGAGCAGCCGCGCGGGTAGTAGCTAGCAAATCACATACAGATTGCCGAGCAATATTAGCTGCTGCAATAATATCACTTTGCTGCAATGTTTGTGCTGCTGCTGCCGCACGAGCCGTTGCTGCAGTCAGCTGTTTTGTTGATCGGATGAGATCTTCTGCTGTGGCTCCTCCTAAACAGAGCATTCCAGAATATTTGTAAATTAAAGAAGCAGTTTATTCGAGACACCAAAACAGCACAAGTGCTCATTTTTCAACTAACTTTACAAATAAAGCAAAATTTAAGAGAGTGAAAGTCATCATTTCCCTACAACAGCTACGGTTATACTATTACTAGTAGAGAATGCAAAGATTTCCTTGCAAATTAGCAATTTATTATCACTGGCAAATTATAACTGGACTGACGCAACACAACACGATTTCCTATCTCAAACTTCTTCAACTACATTGAGATTTTAAATTCTTGACAATTTCAAAATACACCCATAAATCGCTGATCCAAACCTCATTACACATCTGATCAAATGTAATGAATGGAAAAATAAAAACTAAACTAACATCTCCAGACTAAACATATGTGTTTTACCTCTTGATGGTGCATCACCACTGTCATAAAGACTGATTTCCTGACCAATAGCTTCAATAGCTGCTTCCAGTGCTCTCGTACCACGCTGATGCTCATCTTCGATTGTTTTGACAGTTTTCAGCAATGATGTTACGTTTGTTACCATAACCTACAATAAAATAATAAAGAATGAAAACAGACATCCACTTTGAATATAATATATACGATAACGGAATTGTCGATAAGAACTGCATGTATATTTATTTTAACTTCTAACTGGCTAGAAAATTGATAAAGGAAGCTGACTCTACCTTGGCTGCTTCTTTGAGATATCCCATAGCTGGGTCATGCAACGAACGACCTGATGCATTTTTTGTAGCTTGAATTAAATTCGAAAGAGCAGCTGCGACATCACGAACTGCAATTCCTTGTTTTTTTGCTCCGAGAAATTTTTAAAGATTTGACATAATAAAAATTTCAGTAATAACCAAGTGGACTATTACCTGCATGGATGACCATAACTTGAGCTTCAGCGTTATCGGAAGACAATGAAACTGCACCATTTTTAACTGCATCCGACAAATTAACAATAGTACGCACAGCATTTTGTGCCGCTACTGCTAGTTGTTCCTGATTTGACGCTGCACCTGCTACAAGTGCCTTAGTATCTTCTACTAAGGCTTTCGCAGTTTTGAGAATTGCTTCCCTAGAATTAACATTAGGTTAAATCGTGCTGATGATGCTATAAGGTAAAAATATTATCTCACCGATGGTCTCCAAATTTTTCGGAATCTCTTTGTGGGTTCAATGATCCAGCAGTGGCAAACATGATCGTTGTATCAAGATCTCCAATTATGCCAGATACAGTGTTGGCAGCGTTGATGCACGCCTGTGTGCCACGTGAACCTTCATGCAGCGCTGCAAGCACTTCTTGCACTCTTTCTACCACTGCTTGTGATCCACGCGATAGATCATCTAGTATGTGCTGAAATATCTTCGAATTTAAGATAAATTAAATGTAATGCTGTTAGAATACCTATACTACACTTACAGCTTCGAAAATGTGAAAATACGAAAACATGACAATGAAGGCTTACAAAACTATTAATTGCAGTTTCATCTTCATGTTTTCTCTTCTAGGTTTTTTTTCTATGTATGGCTTTAAACGGTAAGAAAGCAAGTGTATTGCTCCAAGATATAGCCATCTTACATTAACGTAGAACAGAAACATTCATCAATGATGATAAATTCAGCAAAGTTGAATTTATCCAACTTGAAAAAAAAGGTTTTTTTTTCTTGAAGCAATCAGTTCGTTATTTTCCGTATATATTTCTTAAAGTCGGTGGGTCAACACTATCAGAAAATTTTGCTTAATGATTACGCGGAAGATAATTTTTAATAGAACCCAATCAACCCTATCTCACACTTACTTTTCGGCAGCGGTAACAAAATGAAGTGTACTTTCCATTTCATTTTTTTCAAGACGTTTTATTTACTTAAAATATGACGGCACATTAATTTGATTTCCTCTTCATTTGTCACTTTCTTAAATTCATTTGCTTTCTACCCTATCTTTCATCTACCCCACTTTTTGTAGAACAACTACTATTCCATTTCCAAAAAGTCAATGGCTCGCAGCGCCATTAATCTCCGCCTTTCCTTTCCAATAATTACTCTTAAATGTCTTTCAGAATATTCACCTGATCATTTGGATGGGTGCGGCGCTGTCCAGCTATTTTAACCTCTTCAATGCAGGCAGTACCTAACTTCTGCACAGCCACTCGCAGTTTCTGTGCTAAACTTGGAGAAGACAGAGTTGCAATTGCAAGACATGAATCGGTGGCCAGATCCGAATAGCTAAAACAAAAAATGAAAACAATGTGCAAATTTAAAGCAGAAATAAATAGGAAAATCAATGCTAAAACAGTACCGTTCTGATAACCGTAACGCCAACGATCCCAACGATTCTGGAGGTGTAAGGGGCATATCAGTAGCAAGGCGTGATATTTCTTCTAACGCACTGATCATACGTGTTTGCGCATCTGTAAATGTTCCCGTGATTGTTTGTGAAGTAGTCTCATCAGTGAGAGCAATCGACCTAGATATATTCTCCACAACGCCAAGGATAACACCCGCTTCAGATGCCATACGATTTACATTTCGTTGCATTTCAGTAAGTGCGTCACGCAGTTGACTAGCGCTATCGTTTAATATTACATGCAATTCACGAGCCTGAAATGAAATGGTGACAGTTATGGATCCAAAGAAAAAAAAAACCTCTACTGCAATCTAAAACTGCTATCCAAATAGAGCTTCATAACTTTATACAGAATGAAAAAGAAACCTTTGGATTTCCACTGACATTTCTGCACGCATACAGCATCTGCAACTCTGCTTCAACAACAGTTTTACACTGTTCAAAGATGGTTGTTAGAGATTTTGTGTCATACGTTATCGAAGCCAACTGTATGGAAGACTGTACCAAAGGTTCCATTGCTTCCATATGTTCATGCACACGATGTCCAAGTTCTTCACTGTGTCCAATTGCTGCTTCACGTAATGGTCCAATTCTGGAAAGCACAAATTTATTCCGAGAAAAGAGAATAAAGGATAAATACCTAGAACACAAAAGCAACCCACTACGAAGTAATCTACTAAGATATTGACATTTCTGACCTATCGTAAAGAGATTGGCAAGCATGCAAAATTTGTTGATGAACTCGTTGTTCAGTGATAACTCCACGTGGCAGTTGATCTTGAAAGGCATCCATTAAGGCTCGATTAATCTGCTGAATCATCTGCTGAAGCTGAACTATTGCAGCATCTAAGTCTACCTGAAAAGTCATTTTTTCCAGTAAAAAAAATAAAAAAAAAATTCGCCGGGTAACTTTCGAAGAACTCCCGCAAGTTCCCATTATTTTATTTTTTCAAATTGATTTTAATATCGAACTAACCTGACCAGGCACCTGTTCACGGATAGAAGTTACTAAGCGTTTGATACTCTCACTAACAACTTTTGAATTATCAGCAAGGCGTTGCCAAGTCTGAGCATCTGCTGGCGACACAGTAAGTTGCTTGGCAGTTCTATAAACGAAAGTTATCAATTAGAAAAAAAGCTGATTAACAGTTTTATCTTAATACAATTAAAAGGTGTCTTCACGAAAACTAAACATGCGCCAACAGTTGTACTTACACTATCATCTCATAGCTGGCATCCAGCATTTTCTTGCCAGACAACAAAATTGACTTCTGGGCAGCTTCACCCGCTGAAGATATTTTGGCAGGAACAGCTGCGAAGTCTGGATTATCCACAAATATTTCTAACTGTTGAGCTGCTGTGTGTAGAGATCGTGCTGCTTCTGTACATTCCCGTTGGTTCTTTTCTCTAAAGATTTTTTATATGCGACTAAAGAACTAGTTTTTAATAATGATTGAAAAGCTTATCATGACTGCATACCTCTTAATCTAATTTTTCATGATGAAAATCTATAAAACTATAATAGTGATTTACGTGAATGAACTATCCAATTGTTTCACAGCGGTTATCAGTAAGGCTGTAGATGATGCAACTTCTCGAGCACAGTTGATAAACTGCTTCTTTAGGTTCACATTCGATGTGCGTTCCGATGCTTCTCGGCACAAATTGGCAAGTGTTGACGTATGTTTGGCAATAACCGTAGCATCCTGAAATAAATGTTACAATCAAAATGAAAGTGTCAATTCGCTAATTTATTGAAGAAATTTTTTTACTTTTTATTTTACATTACTCAAATTAAAACAAACTATTTTTTCCCTATTGTGACTCGTAATGCAAAGTGTATAGTACGGATGAATAACAAACATCAAGAATTTGCTGCTGAGTATATTCCATTCGCTCAATACGTTCACAGATTTGTTTAACTATTTCAACCGAACGATGGCATTTTGATGTATCAATGATAGCCGCATACCCGGGTTGACTCTTTGCATCAGCAACACCGATCAAATATGCACTCTAAATGGAAAAGTGTAAATTAGTTAAAAAAATAATGAAACAAATACAATCCAAAAATAAATGATAAACCTGAGTAGCTCCCTCAGCGAGACCACAAATTGCATCTGCAGCAATGTGAACACTTTCGCAGAGTGAATGAATATCCTGATTCTTAGCATGTCGTGCTATTCCAGTCATACCCTCACCCAGTCGCTTCGCTTGTTCTGTCACAGAATCCAAACTTTCGTAATAATCTTCATTATTAACCGGCAAGTTGGCCCGATCCAGAATATGCCGTATGGACTGGAAAAAATAAAATCAAATCTGGAATCCATTGAAAGTAGTATCATTTGTAGTCTCATGCAAACTTCAGACCCAAGAACTTACTTTTATCTGCCGTAATGCTGCGTCGCACTCACGTTGCCACGGAGCCTCACGGCTCACATTTTCAACGATAGCATTCACGGATTCAGTAAGTGACCGTGTGGACTGAGACAGCAACTGTAAAGCTGAAGCATTAGCAGCATCCATTGAAGCAGTGTGAGTACGCCACACTACATTCACTGCTTCTTTCCGAACTGTTTCTAGATAAGATACACATTGTTGTCGTTGTACTACATCCTGAAATTTTTGTTATTAAAGATCAGACATGGAATAAATATAAAAGCATTATTTTTACGTTACATCATGACGTCTACAACACCGTAATAAGAGCCTGAGCGATAGCTGGCAATAATCTTATAATGGAGTTCTTTTTTAACTACAAAGAACGAACCTGCTGCTGTTTAATGGCTTGGGTAACAGCGGTGTGGAAATCAGTATAAGATCGAACGAATACATCGACAGCCGCTGTTTCTTGCGGCGCTTGCAAGCTTATTGCTAACTGTGAACAAGCTTCGATAAGTCGTGAAGCTGAACCACGGAGGTCGACGTTTGATGCTACTTCTGAGGCCTGAAAAGAAACGAAATTTTAAAAATTTAAAGAAGGAAAAGAAACAAAATTTTTCGGAAGCTTAATTTCCTGTTTGAGAAGTTATTTCTATCTTGCGATAATATAAAAGGAAATTAAAAGCACTGTTAAATTTCACCACTTACTCTGAACGATTTGATTTGGCTGACAGCTCTTTCAACACGTTGCGTATCTGGTAAACACGATAAACACTGTCGCAACGATATTGCAACTTGTTTTGTAGCATCATTAAGCTGCTGAGATATTGCTTGTTCACGTACCTTATCAAACACGCGTCCTGAATCGTGAACTACTGAGCGAGCCGAGACAATGAATCTTAAAATGTTATAATATTAAAACAAAATAATTCATTAGTACATTATACACTTTACTATCTATCGAAGAAAACATGGAACACGATTGTTCTGACCTATCCATAGGCGTATCTTTTCTTGTCGAACATACTCCATGAACAGCAGATACAAATGTTCGCAGTGACTGCGCCGCTTCGACCGCACTTGCACCAACGTGTTGACGATCGCCACTTGCTACTGCACTCACCATTTGAGTTAACGTCGAACCAACCTCAAATATGAATCGTCTGCTCAACAACGCAGAACAATGTTAGAACTAGTTATGAAAATAAAGTTATGAAATTTTCTATTACTCTGCTACTGAGAGTTCGAACTTTTGACATACCTGTCTAGCAGCACTAGCTAGCTTGGAACTTGCTGTTTCAGCTGATTCACCAGGCACCGCGGTGAGCTGTCCGTTTTGAGCCGCACGACCAATTTCAATAAGCTCATTATCTAGTTCCCGAATCAGGTCTTCGGAATGTGTCAACTGCATTTCAAAATTAAGCTGCATGGCATTGTTCAAAGCAACTCGTAATTCCGCAAGTTGAGTGGACAATTGTTGACTAGCAGATTGTAGATGAATGGCTACATGCTGTTCCGGAACCGAAGACACTGTCTGACGTGCGACTTCAACTAGCCGAGTAGCCGGTCGTAGTACCTAAAAATCGGAAATCAAGAAAATTCACGGTAGAATTTTGTGTGAAAACAATGAGTGCTGTCCAGGTTAGCATCTGAACTGATTTTTGTTTAAGCATGCATTTTGCAAAGTCAATTATTGAACAATGGAAACTCATTTTAGTTCAAAAATTCAATTGAGTAGAACTAAAAATATGGAACGCAACATAAAAAAAAATCATCTAAAGTTAATAAGAATAAAACACCATTCTACTAAACTATTAAAATCAATAAAAACGCGGCTGTATCTACAACAGATTGAAAAAAGTTGTCAATTGAACGAAATTCGAAAAAATCTAAAAATAATGTAGATAAAAATTCAAAATAAAAATGCAGATGAATATCAACAATGAAGACCTAGCCCAAAATATTGCTAAAACAGACGCTAGGGTATGCTTGTTTTTTCTTTTTTATAACTATGTGATTTCAAAACCACTGAAAAAAATATGCAAATATGAAATAAATTGCAAAAACATACACTTTTAAACTGTTGCTAACCATATGTTGTTACTATCGTTAGCAACAAAAACCAAGTACCGTTAGTTAGCATATCTATTAATCTACCATTTCAAGCTTGACACATTCACAGGCAAAAATGAAAAAAAAAAGGAAAGTGATGTTTTGAGGAAAAAAGATTCAAAAACAACAACTCATCAAAACAGATAATTTACTTGGATATGAACGATTAGTACAATCCGCAAATTTACACTACATATTCAAAGAGAAACAACAGCTAACTAGAAATCAGAATGCTTGATGCGCCTAATTCTGTCTCATGACAAACGACTAGAAGTAATCTGCTTCTAGCAAATAAAGTTTCTCTTTAAGATCCTTACTGTAACAGTCAAAATTACGCCAACTTGTCCCAAAAAACTAAAGAATTTGAAAATAAGCTTTTCTGCAGTACTTCCTCCTCATTATTAATCAGAAAACCTATCCATCGAACATTCTATCAAATGACAGCGAAAACAACAATACTCATGTGATAAACAATTTGCTTTTGAGAAAGAGGAAAATTTAAATGTATTGGATATTAGCGATAATAAGAAGGTAAGCTGACAGTTGATAATACATGGTGTGATAATGAAGTTCCATCGAAAACACTGACCAGTCAAGAACGAATGAAATACAACTGAGATAGAGAATCACAAGATGGAGGCATAAAAATATGGTCATGGTAACAGCATTATTAATGTAGCAGCAAGAAAGTTAAACATCATCTAGAATAGTACATTTTGGTAAATTAAAATGAAAATATCTCTGTGTAAAAGTTAAGAGAATTTAAAAAAATTATCAGAATGAATTATACAAAGATAACTGCAGATAGTACTGCAGCCATATGATGTTAACATTGTAGACAACAGATAAGTTGAAATTATGTGAAGCAAAAGGCAGCGAATGATAATGTGTGATCAACCATTACAAATCTCGAGATAAACAAATTTCAATCCAAAAATAAAAAATTTCCATTCCTTTCCCTGTTTCCCTCACTGATGACGTCCAACAGATATTAGATGACAGTTACATCGATCCTGCTTCGGTTTGTCCCGTCTACAAGAGAGTTCACTTCGAAGTACACCACAATTTCCGTCCAATTTTAGTGAAATTTTTAAAAATTAAATAAGACATTAAGTCAGCTTTTTCGATGCATCAGTAATTTCAAATAATCCATTGTTTTCTGTACATAATTCATCCTAAAAATCATAGTATACCAAACATTGGCAGGCAGAGAGAGTATAATCTGATTTTGATATAGCTCTCATTTCAAGTTTTTGCAGTACCATATAGTAAGCCGTAGTCACACTGCTTTTTAAACACAGTGTAAACAAGCTAAGAAGGTGTACCATAAATTATATTATACATGGAAAAAGATAATAACTAACATAAGACGGTCGTGAATATGACGAAATGTTTCAATCTGTGACTACTGAGGAGAGTGGGAGATAGAAAAACGAAAAAAGATAATAAAAGGCAGCTAGCGCATGGAAAATGAGAAAATTTACAATAAAATAGCACTTTAAAATCAATGTATAAAGAAAACCAAACATCTATTAGCTCTGCTAAATTTGAATGGAACATAAAAATACTATATAAATAAAAAAATACCCTTCCATAAATAATCAAGTATTAAATTTTATTTACTCCCTAACGTGAATCAGTACTCGTATTCACTCGTATTCACATCTTAATTACGTGAATTAGCCTTTTTTTGATGCCCTACCCCACAACTCCGCATTACTGCTTGTAAAATCAAATATATTTTTTCTTTCAAAATCGTTTCCTATATTTTCTACTGCCTTTAACGGTACCACCTGTTGAGCTCTGAATGGCACCAAATGGTTTAACAAATAGAGCATTTTCATTCCTGATCCTGGATATCAAATAAATGAGACAACTTCCTTAGCTTACCTGTGTCGTATCACGAATCAAACTGCCTTGGGCACGAAATTTTTCGTTGGGAGATTGGGCTGCCTGACTTTCGCGGATGGATGCAATGAGGGGTGGCACTCGTTCTGCTGTTTCTGTACATTCGACGACTAATGTTTCTGTTACCGTTTTCGATTGAATATACGGCTGGCAAGCATTCGCTGCTGCTATGGTTTGCGTCGCTGCGGCTGCTGCTTGTTTTGCAGCCTGCAAGATTTTTGGAAAAGTATTCTATATTGTTTTTAAATTGTAAGTGTACATTTAAACTCTTAAATGCTCAAAACAAACCTGTTCGAGGTGTTCCATAGTTCTCTTCGATTGTTCTTCACTGGTTGCTTCGCTTGTGACCGTTACCAGTTTTTCAGCAGCATCTCGTAATGCTACTTGCGATTCAGCTGCCTGTGGATGCACTTGACATTCCTGTATATAAATGTTCCACTCTTCAGTAGGTTCTGCTTCCAAATTCCATCAAAAGCAAAATTAGTTTCCACATCATATCTTGCAATACATGCGTAATTATTACAATACAATACCTTTGTAGCATCAATCATTCGGCTGGTAGCCTGTGCCACTGAACGAGCTGCATCAAGTAACCGATCACGACGTTCCGGTGAACGATCCGCTTCTGCTTCCATCTGCTCAACCAGCAGACGACTATGGCGTATTGCACTCTCACCTTGACGTACCATATCTTCCGTCGGTCCCTGAAATATTGAAAATAGCCCAATTCCCAGCCGCTTGCAAATAAAAATCCTTTCCTCATTATTTTCAGAAATATTTTTGAAAAGAAACAGTAAATAAGAAAGAAAGATTCTATAGGCAGAAGATGCTCCAAATAGATAAAAAGTACTATTTATAAGATTAATTTCAGACTTTTAGAAAAGATATGTGATGAAAACAGGAACACCAAAGTCTTCGAAATTTAGCACAATTACGTTCCATAGTAGTCATATTGTAATAATAACCAAGGTCATTGAAATATATATCTAACTACGGATGAAAGAAATTTCAAGGTGAAAAAAAGGACCTGATGTGTAATAATCTTTCTGGACTGATTTAAAATTTGTTCATATTCATAATTTTCCTGCGTTGTACGAATTAATTTCGGTGAAGTTTTCACATGCAAAAGTAAATCATCCAGCGCTGCTGTCACCTTAAACGAGTACCGCATATGAATTAAGTCTTATGAGTTACAAAATTATAACTAAATGTTCTATCAATTTGCAAAGTGTCCCATTCACAACTAAAAAAGTACTAATATTAAATTACACTTAATTCATTTATCGAAAATCTCTTCGAATACGAATTATCTTGACTTCAAAGCTTTTAACGGTGGTCACCTGTTGAGAAGCTTCATAAATGTCAGCGAATGATTTTTTTCCATCACCGGTGCTTCGTGTACAAGCATCTCGTGCATCTGCTAACAGGTCCTCTACCGCACCAGCTACCTGTTTCGCAGCAGATGTTAACTGTTCCTGACATGCAGGGGAATCGATAGTTGGTGCTACGACTCGAGCACAGGCTACCAACTGGGAAGTAGCATAAGCACACTGGGTGGCAGAATGAATCACTTTGTCTTGCAAAGCCGGTTCTTCACATTCAGCAGATATAGTTTTAGCTCTAGAAACATTAACCTAATCATAAATCCTGAAATCTACGTTACAACTCTGATGGACACGTTATTATATGTTTAGAAAAAAGCAAAAATCTTAGTCCTTCAAATGGAGAGCAAGACTGCACGAGAATGACTTTCTTCTAAAAAAATTTTTCGATTCATAAACTAATTTAGTAATTTTCATGGGCAATCCTTGCTCATCTTTATTTTTGAGTTACTCAGTCACTTTATCACTTCCATCACATACAAAACAAGTAAAAAAAAACCTGAACCTTTAAATCTGTCCACTAATAAGAAAGCAAACTACATTCTTTCATACAAATTACATTGTTTTTTTTATAAGATTAAAAAAGAGAAAGACATAGCAACACATATTACACAAAAAACAAAAGTTATATACTCCCTCATTCATTTAATATTTAAGGAAAGTCTATGCAATAAGCTCCCTGTATGGTACTAATACGATAACAATTTAATATGACATGCCTAAAGGAAATCCTTTCTACAGCGCAGCATGTGAGACTTACCGAAGTACGAGTTGTGCAGTAGAGGTAGCCACATTCTTTGCACGCTGCACCAAATGATCGTGGAATGTTCTCACTTCACTGGTTGGTTCATCTAAGGTATTTATAACAGCTTGTGAGAAATCACCGACACGTCCAGCAGCCGCAAGTACTGTTGTTCGTTTCTCTTCATGTTCCGGATTGACCGTATTTAAGAAATCAGAAAAAGCGCCACATAACTTTCGAGCAGCATCTACCAAATCACCTAAATTCTAATCTCTTAATCAATTTTAAGGTGTAACGAAGAAATCTTGATCAGTTCTCTATTGCATAATATTTGATAGAATTAAAAACTATATTACAAAATTACAGTTCATAGCTTTCTGGAACTTCTCTAATAAGAAAGAAAGAGTGAATTAATAATATCATACCACGCCGCTGTTCGTCAGGCATAAGGGAGGCTAGTTCCCGTACTCCGCGACCCATTTCGGGCATATTCGATCCAATGGTAGCTATTGCCGTGCCAACTTTCGAACCCATTTCATCTGTAACTGCTGTCAATTGTACAACTTGCGCTGTAGCAGCACCCATCTGCGCCAACTGGTCACCCACCTGAATAAGTTTCTATTACTATTTAAATTCATTAAGAAATGGAGCATAAAGTGGTGAATTTTGTCTTCACTAGTTTTGTCCTAACTACTCTCCAATTTAAATGAATAGGAAAGCGAGACTACTTAAATAATCCTCAAACAAAAGTAGAGGAGTAGTGCTCAGTTATGAGTGAGTTCAAACCACAAAAATATTAAATCGCTAATTATGCATACGACTTCGAAACATACTTTAATTGCTCACTAAGTTTAAACAACTCCATATTAGCGTTAATCACTGGATTTTATTGTCGGAACTAAATAACTGCAGTTTTTATTAACCAGGAGTCTGATAACTGATTGAAGTAGCTGACATATTCTCAAAGAAACAATTAATTCTACGCTTAAGGTAAATAATCTGATTTTGTATTTTGAAGTTGAATTTATAAATAGAGGCGAAAGATTTACAGGTTAAGGATTTGTTTGATGAATACAAACCGCATATTGCAAAAATTTCCGAAAAATGTTTTCAGTTGGAAATGGAAAATATACAAAAGTTTACGAAAAAAGCAAAAATGAATAAATCTGTAATCTGTGGAACAAATGTAAACTCAACGTACAAATTCCTGTCAGTTTGCCATAAGCAGATAAAACTAAATGAGCAAAAAACTTTGTTTGTTCAGTAAGGTGTGAATTTAAAAAAAATTGAAAAAAATTGAAAAGTAAAAAGTTTAAAAATACTAGAAAGGATTAATTTTGGATTAACAAGAAAGACAACAAAAACCTACCTTTTGTTTTTCGACCTCTACTTTGGTTTCAATCCAACGTCGTGAAGTAGGATCATCACTGAACCGTGGTATCTGGATCTCCACTGGCTTCTTCATTTCTTCTTCCGCAGCTTCAACAGCACGTATTGATGCTTCGATCGTACCAATTAAAGCTCGTTGAGCGCGTTCCTGTGAATCTACTATGCGTGGACGCTGACCCTATAACGTTCTTTCATTTCCCTTCTAATAAAAACTTAAACACAGATTATTGCCAGTCTATATCAATATTTGGGAATCGTTTTCCAAAATCCATTAAAATGTAAAAACATGGATTTCACATTTACTCCAATTTATTTTATTTTAAGCAGCAGTATTCTTTTATACTTATGTCCTTACCTTTACAAGCTGTTGTTGAAGGATCTGCCCGCTTACAGCACCATACTGTGCGCCATTCAGAATTCCCCTTTGCCCAGACATTAAGCCACTAGGAGTTCGTAGCACACCTGGAATGGCAACACTTCCTTCGTGTGCAAATCCTTCACCAATCTGCCCATGCGCTACCAGTGTAGCACGTGCCGGTGCTACGACATCTTCCAACATCGTTGAGCCTTCATCACCCTGAAGAATTCAAACAATTCACTTTACACAAATTTGCTGAATTCGTTAAGATCATTTATTGTGAATTGCAGTTAAATGAGCACTTTTACAAATCTGTAAAAGCTGATGGACAAAACCTCCGAAATGATAATATGGAACGGCAAACCCCATGCTTCAATAAAAATAACGAAAGTGAATGAAGTGAACCTCTATGCCAACATGGTCAAACGTTCGTTTCTTTCTCAAAATGATATCAATGTAACCAGCAATCAGCTGTGCAATTTTTTCACCATCTGCTGTTTGTACAGAATAGTAACCATCTTGATAGTCACCAAAATCCTTAAATATTTAAATAGGATTTTTTATACAGGTTCAACTGGAATTCAACTGTAAGGTCCAAAACTTATTTTTTATGACGCGAAATAATTCAAGTTTTTATAATGAGTTAAATGAAAAAAAATCGATATCTTAGCTGGAAGCAATCGTCTAAAATTAATGAGAGAACTTAGAAACTCTTACCAAAGTAAATGTTTTGGGTGAGGCAGCCCATCGTCTCACTTGTTCCAGTGGCCATTCCTGAAGCACTTCTTTGGTTTTCTCATCCATCCTCATCACACATTCTTTATTTACACCCAACAACCGTGGTACTAATTTGTTTTTACCCTTCATTTTCTCTTTTACCACAAAAAATGTCACGCCATAAGTAGGCAAAGAACGGCACAAATGAACATATTTGCTCTTCGCATCAAGTTCACTTTTTCCACTTAATTCGCGATAAGCATCCATTATGCGCTTCTCGTTATCCTTCGACTTTATGTATTCCTTCGGTAAGATTTCGCGAAGACTGCAATTATTTGACAAGTGACTTTTATTCTTCCGTTCATAGTTACAAACTGTAAAATCAGGAATTTAAAAAGTAAAATAAAACCATAACTAACTCTAAAAAATTAGCACGCTGTCGATGCTCTTGGAGGTCACTGTACTGTATTTGGCATTGCAAAGCAGCCAGATTGCAAGCCATATCACGCGTGACCGGGTGATTTCCCTGTAAAACACCCATTTTACACTGCTCGTATAGTAGGTTCAGTTGCACAGGATCACGACAATCGACATTTGTATCCGAAAAAAAGAATTTTCGACGTAAGACCAGAGTTTCGTCATCAGCTACCTGAAAATTACACTTACTGAAACGTTGAAAATCGGGAGCTGCATATGCAACAAAACAGTAAGTCTCAAATTTAATTTTAGCAAATGCATAGTACACAAACCGATTGTTCACGAAGAGTTTTACCATGATCAAGCCACATCAACTCTTCATCAGTGTGCAATTTAGCTCGAAGTTGTTCCATTTTCTTTTCTTTATTTCGTCCAAGAGTGCCGAAACCGAGACCTCGCTCCTCGCTTTTTCCTCTCCTTTCTTCCTTCAACGTAAGCGTTGAACGCCAATCATGGTCCAGTGACTGGCGCACCTGAAACACGATATGCAGATCAAAAATTGTTTTTGTACTCGTTGAAATAAATCTCGCATTCTATGTTGCATGCATTCCACAGCCTTAATTATATGTCATTTTGTTGGAAAATAGGTTAACCAGACATATTATATGCATATAATATCAAAGGAATTTCTGCTAACCATAGAGTATTCTTCATGATTACTGATACCAATTTTGGAGCACACAACGACCATGATTTCACCCACTGGTTGACTTTCATCCACCATTACTGTTTTCACAGCACCGTCCAGCATTCTTACTTTTAGCGGCCGAATTTTCTTTTTGTATTCAACTGCGTCCTAAAAAATCCGTTTTACTATTGGTCGCAGTTAAGAACTTTCTTACGTGAACACTGAATAACTTAAATGTTGACAATGATGAAGACTTTAACGTCGCTTACTCCGCTGCGAACTAAATAATATTCTAAAGTTCGACCATTTTCCATCCAAACACATTTCGTTGGGTCTTCTTCGAGCCGAAATAGACCGTATTCCGTAGCTGGAAATCGACATTTATTGAAATATTGAATATAGATTCAATATAAAATAAAATAATATTGTTCACTTTTTTCACTGAGAAAACATCTGCTCTCAAGAAACAGCTACGAACTAATTACTCAGATAAGATCCTACAAATTCTCAAGAGCGCGGTTAACAAGAAGTGAAAAAAGGATTATGACGAAGAAATTTTTTTGGCAGCAAAAAAACTAACGGTTAATGTTATTTCCTGACAGTTTTTCTCGTATAATTTTACATGCATCGAAAACGAGAGTAGTCGATTCGAACTGCATTGCTTTCTTCAGTTGTGACTGCTCATCTCCTTGAGGTGACCAAACCACGTTTAACGTTATCACACCCATTATTTTCGCTCAAATCTTGTTTTTGCTTCTTCTGTACAAATGGCGCACAGTTGCTGTCCAGCAGCGTCGGTGTCTGCAAATGAATGTACTCCGACCAATACCGTTATAAAATATAAATATATAACACGATACCTATATTAGGATTTTAGGATTTGAGCGAAAAAATAAAGGAACCTGTAAAATCCTAATATAAAATCCTAATATTATATTAGGATTTTATATTAGGATTTTACAGGTTCCTTTAGCCAGTTTGTGTCTCTGTAATAAATATTTTTATATAATGTACTCTAATAGGATTCTGTTTCACAAATTTCCCTATGCTCATGATTATTTTAAAATGACCAATTATTATAACATAAACGCGTCACGAACATATAAAACCACTTCCCTTCCACTATTTCCCCAAAACGCACAAGTTACATTAGTAATCTGACCTGAAAGTCCAAAGATAACAAATTCAATTGTCAAACATTGCATTAGCAGAAGTGGCAAATCTATTCGGCAGGAAGAGAAGCCGGATATGTGGTGCCAGTGTGATGAAAATGATGAATCATCACTAAACGCATCAGTAATCAGCTGACAACTGATTTCACTTCTTGAAAGAAATATCATTTACAAAGCCCATTTCTTTGGTCATATTATAATTTGATATCTCTATATCTCAGCATTTGTTACTCCTATCAACCAAATCTAATCATATTACAATATTGAACGATTTTAAACTCTGAACAAATTTCATTTTTCGTCTCTGCAAGCCACCTAATCTTCAATATAATGCAATAGGATGAGATTTGATAAAGATTCGTCAGTAAACTGGTAACGACTATTAGAGAATAAAATTTTCTGCATAGCTAAAAAAATATATTTGTAAAGATACAGTATTTAGTGGAAGGTGTAAAAGTACCATTATACTGATAAAATTGAGTATTAACTTATCAATAAATTATTTCAATGATAGAGCAGCAAATAGGTGAAGGAATAGATCCATAAAATTAAGCATTATGTGCTAGAATTAAGAGGTACTACAAAATGAAACGAAAGAAAACATTAAAACCATAAGGCAATGAAGAAAGAACCTGATAAGCAGAGCTATCGGTGTGTGAAAGTACACGAAGATACACAGGTAGGCTTTGATATTGTACCACTGAGAGTTTTTATGGAGACATTGAGGCAAGAAGATGGAGAATGGGAAAAGCAGATGATACTGCCATAAAATGAATCAAATACTAGATATGCCAGTTTAAGTACTAAGAGAAGAACATGTGAACCAAAACCTCATATATCTTAGCTCTCTATATTGACTGCAACCCGAGAAATCACATTACAAGAAAAACTATTCACACCAAAAAAACTAAAACCAAAATAACTCTACCACTAAAAACAAACAAAAAAGGAAAAAAAACGAACAAGAAATCTTCAAATGTACAGAAGAAACCAATAAAAGAGCAAGCAAAAATAAATTAATTCCAAAATTATAAACAAAAACAACGCTTAAAAAATACGTGAGTCCTACATACGTAATGTATTATAATAGAAATGGCAATGAATTCGCGTAAACTCGAACACACATAAACCAAATCACACGCCCCCGAAAACGCTCGCTCTCCTTTCTCTACGCTGCACGCGCTACGAAATTATCCTTTCCTATTCCATCCATCGCTTATCTCAATTTAAACCGATCCGATGCTCTTCAATTCTTTCCTCTCCAACTCATTCATTCGTAATAGCAACGTGAGCTCTTCACGAACTTTCTTTCACAATTACAAGCAAACAGACAATTCGAAACACATCGCGAAATAAACGCCTACGAGGTGTGTAAGGTAATAAAATGATAGATACCTGAGATCTCTTAACAGCGATAACAAACCTTAAACAGAAAGTGAACAGAGAAGAAGTGATAATTTATGGATAAAAGATTTTCGATAAAAATATTAACAAATCTTAGAACTATATTGATAAGCTTAGATAAAATTTAACAAGCTTATGAGTGAGGATCGATAGAAGAAGATACGATGATCAGAATTGATTGGCAGTTAGTATAAATGGTATCTAAGCTTATCAATAGTTGATTGGTAGTTAGTAATAAATATTACAACAATATAAATCTCAACATAACTATAATACATATGAAATGAATTTATTTATTTTGCTGATCAATCAACAATATCACAATTCTATTATCTTTAACAATAAGTAACTGGAAAAAGTAAAAAGCAGCGGATTAGATCGAAGTGTGGGGGCGGGGGCGTAAGGAGGGGGGGTATGCAGGATGAATGGGATAGGAGTGAGATGTGATGCTAAATTGAAGTTGTGAGAAAAGTGATCGGTGATGTAAGAAGCCTGAGGAGCTATTTCGCCGAGCTAACTTGGTAGTGCTTTGCTAGTACTGCAAGATGTTATCTTCCAGTAGTAGTAGCAGTAGCAGCAGTAGCTAACAGAATTGATAGCGATGAATGAAACCTCTTGTTATCTTTACAGATAGAGAAAGGGGAAGAAGGTAGGATGAGTAGATCTGTTAGCTTAGAATTATTTTTTGACTCTTCGAGACAGCTTCCTGCACTGCAACAGAACAATTGATGGAACAGAAATGAATCGGATAGACAGACAATGAGACAGACCCATACCCATTGTGTGTGTGTGTTTTTTCTCTTTGCTGTTTAAAGTGAAGAATAAAAGTGAAGAGAAAAAAAAATTTTTTTTTTCGATTCTTTATGCTAATTATCCAATCGGAAATTGCTAATTATGAGACATTAGGGATTGCTATTCACTACATACTCATTCACTACACATCCTCACTTTTAGGCTAATTTTCAAATTTCAAAAATTTTGAATAATTTTATTGGAAAAAATAAGACAATGACAAATAGATCTGTTTCCTTTTCTTGTTTTTTTTTAGCTTTAAATTAATGAACAATTGAAAAAAAAGTTAGTCGATAGTAGTACGCGCAAAAATTTCGATCACAAATGTATCGAATAAAACAGAAAACGAATCAAAGATTAGTGAAAACAATCAAATTGTTAAATTAAAATGAATTAAATTGCTAAAATCAAATTTTAATATAATGAAACATTTATTCAAGCGTTAATGTTCACAAAATCACAAATTTTAATTACATGACAATTTTCTTAGTTCTTTTTTTAGACAAAAAATATTTCAAAAGTTAAAAATGAAATAGATTTGTCATAGGATGACGTTCCTTTTTTTCATAAATGACCTTTTCCTACGACCGGTTCGTAGTGACCCGTTGAAAAGTAACAATCAAAAATAAATAATAATAATAATGATAGTAATAATAATAATAATAAATAATAGTAGCAGCGTTTTTCGCATGCTATCAAACAAATGAAATATCACAATTAAATTTACCCTCAGCTACACTTATTGCCTTGCATGCAGTAGTAGCAAATGTTTGCCTTCTTTGTTCTCTCAGGAAGAACAAATTTTGCAATGTATGGATCCTTTCATGGAATAATTAATTAACAACAACAACAAAAATAAATAATAATAATAATAATAATAATAATAATAATAATAATAATAATAATAATAATAAACAGTAATTAACGACAATAGTAATTAGTGCTAAATGATAGTAACAAACTATTAAACGATACGAACAATAAGTAATATTTGTCATGAAATTTAAAAGAGGAAGTGAGGCTGTTTGCTGAGAGTAATTACTAACTCTGTGCAATTTACGAAAAAGCTTGTCTATGTCAGAACAAGCATTTAGATCGTTGAATACATCCAATCCTCCCACACCCATGTCAATTTAGCCATCAGAAATTGGTGATGCTAAATACGAACAACATTAATATCAGTAGTCTTACTACTACTACTACTACTACTACTACTACTACTACTACTACTACTACTACTACTACTACTACTACTACTATACTTTATGGTAATATATATAATAGTGCAGGCCTGTTATCTTTCGTCTACTTCCATGTTTCAGTGTCTCAAAAAAGGATGTTTCAGCAATTTTTTGAGATTTGACAAAATGACTTCAATTACTATTTCTGAATGCTCTCCACTGACGGTTTTTTCTGCATAAAGTTACCCGATGTATTGAGTAGAAGTTTATAATATCTGATAGCTTCTAATGATATCAGAAAATGGCAAGTGATTGATTGGGCTAATCAGTGATTAGAATTTAGGCCCTATCCACTTCTGTCTTTATCACCGCAAACAGACTTCGAAAAGTACGAAAAAATTAATTAATTAATTAAATCTACAAGTTCTCGTGTGTTACTGATTCCGACACATTCTAATACCACTGCATCCTATCAGTTAAAAAATAAAGTTTATTAACAAGCTATTTACTAAATTTTAAAGTTATTTTTTAATTTTTCGAAAAAAAAAATTATCAATGATCCGTCAAAAATTTTTTCGCACAAAAGATCGAATAGTAAATTAATTAGTTGTTCGTTCATGCATTTCAAAATAACTTTTTCAAAATTAATAAACAAGGAAAGTTAAGTTGAAAAGGAAAATTTTAGCAAATATTCAATTAACAATTTCTAAGAAGCATTTTCTTTCACACAGTATTTAATTGCAAATTGCAGACTAACTTTAATTAAATTTAAACTTCATTTTTAAATAAATATTTATGGAAATACAAACCGTTTTCGTTGTAAGCTTCCGGAAATTTGATCAAAACATTTGCATAAGATAACGAAATGGATGGAAGGACAGAAGGCGAATGCAAATTTCAAGTATTCATTCCGATTTGCCGATCTAATGAAGGCTTGTTTAGGAGGAGACACTTTCGAGTCGATGGACCAATTTGAGGAGAAGCAATCAGAACTAAGCCCAGGATTTGAGTCCAAAATTTGCCGATTACTCTCCGGAGACTAACTATCCTAACTGCTCTCAGTGATTGTAAGCTATCGATCTTTCCCTCTTATTTCCAGAGGTTAAATCATCCAACATTTTCACATTTTATTCCTTGAAATTCTCGTTGTTAAAAGAAAAAAACAAAATAAAACCAGTAATTCGATTTTCTCTTAATTTTTAAATTTAATTTTTACTAATTTATGTAAATTAAATTTCTTAAAATTTTCATTTTGTCCAAAAGAAATTAGTGATTGAAATGCAACTTTTGAGAAAGTTCACACAACATAGTCAAAGCATATTTTTCCTACTTCATATGATCACATTTCACCACTGAAATATTCTAAAATAACTTTCTAAAAAAATTTTTTTTTATAGAAATAACTTCTTCAGTGAAATAATTGAAAATTATTTAATTGACCTCTTCTTATCAGTTTATCAAACAGTGAAAAGTTCACTATCTGTTGGATAAGTAGTAGGAAAAATACCTGAAATAGGCATCTGTGCTATGAGTGAGTTGAATATTTCAGAGAGGCCTTTTTCGGAATGAGATGAGTTGTGTATTTTCATGGGAAGCGCTGAGGCCTATCCGTTCGGATATCCAACATCATCGAATGTTGTTGTCTGCTCAGTACTTTTTCCATTCCCTCAAGAATTTTCATTTTAATTCATCGCTTTTTAGACTCGAAAATCAAGCCTTTTGATCATTGCTTCCTAAGTGTTAAAATCTCCGTCACATTGAAATGCTTTTTTTTTCTTTGAATTAATCAAAAATTGAGCAAAATTAATTTTATGTATTTTAAATTGATAATTAATTATCATTTCAATTGAAACATCCGACGAATTTGCTAAACTTTTATTTTTAAAAACTAATTTAGCAGAATTGAAAAAAAAATTGAATATAAGATTTCCTGTAATAGAAGTGATAATTTCTATTTTTCAAATTATTTAACGCAATTGGCGATATCTACGAGCAATAATTATAATAATTTTTATAATAATTTTTTATTATAATAATTTTTTTTCATATTAATAATGAAATTAATTTCATTCATCTCATATGAATTAAACTAATTATTGCTGTAATTGTTTATATAAAAAAATTATTATAATAACTTGTAACTATTATTGTTATATGGAAGTTTTTTTTCTTTATTTTCGTAATTAATATGAAAAAAATTACAGAAAAAAAAGATTGCGGAAAATGGAAATGTGTTGTTTGGTTGACCTCGTTTGACCTCTCTCTTGCAGCACGTTCTTTCGCCTTCCGTCAAGAGCAATGAGCGATGAAGGGATCATCAAGTTTAACAGAATTTTCAATTATTTCATTCTTTCTAAATCTACTGGTTGAGTAAATTATTTCTGTTTGGCTTTTGATAAGATGAAATTTATGCAAATTCGTAATGAATAGGAATTAAATAGGTTCGATTGAATTAAATTAAATTAGTAGTACTTCGTCCACCTCTCTTCTCACCTCTCCTCCCATCTCCTCCCCCGCATCTCACTCTACCCGAAAATTGTGTTTCTTCCTCTCTCTCTCTCTCTCTCTCTTTTCACTTCTATCTTTTAAAAATAATATTTGTTAAAAAAGAAAGAGAAAAACAGTTTTATTTCTGATAAATTAAAGAAGGAGAGAGATAGAAGAGAAAAATTATCACCATTTTATCGTCTCATCCAAAAGGAAAAAAACTTGCCTAACTTTTATCACTTCATCTTATCTCACGTAGGAAAAAAGTATTCTCCGAGTAGCGTAAGATTCGAATTAATTTTCAGATCGCAACTATTTCATTTCAATAAGATGGAGAGAAAAGTGTTGCCAATGTTTTCTCTGTCTCTTTTGATACGAAATGATAAGTAATGATATTTTTCCTCTTCTCTTCTAAGCATCATAGCTTACCGAAATTTTAGGGAAAAAAAAAGACATATAATGCCTGAAAGAAGGATACGTGATGGCATCGTAACATGACGTGACGTCAATAAATCGTCAAAATTTAGTAGCGAATAGAGAAGTGCGTAAAAGAGCAATGCTATGAAATTTTTGTTTGAAACAAAAAAGCTACTTAACTAACTAAGTACTTTAAAATTTAAAAATTTTTTTTTCTTTTCTTTTCGAAATTCATTTTAATTGAAAAATTTGTCGATCTTTTTAGATAGAAATGAACAAAATGGTCAGTCTAGCATTTCAATCAATTCACACTTATTGTTTGTAAATACTGTAATGTTAAAAATGATCTAATTAGATTTATTGATTGGAAGAAAAAATCTCTTTTTTCAGGTATTTTTACAGGTAGTAAAAAAGTTGTATTTAATATTGAAGAAAGAAAAAAAACAATCTCATTTAATCTTCACAATCACAAAAAATGAATAAATGATGAACAAAAAAAATACGTATATATACGATGAAAAGACATCGTGTTCAGTTAGTTTACTTTTCAAAATTTTACAAATTTCATAAAAATTTTAATTTTAAAATCACAACTATTGATGGGAAAATTATGAAGAAATAGATGAAAGAATAATTGAAAGAATAATATTTGAACATAACATTTGCATTTTATTTTATTTTAATTTTTTTTTTCTTAAATTCTAAATAAATAATGTTAGCGGCATTTGTACATGAGGTTTATCCGACACAACTTATCAATTATCAATTAGCAATAAAATGCTAATTCAATCAACGATCGGTGATACCCAAAATCAACTCTTTTCACATTTTCATACAATATGCACTAACATTTCTGATAATCAAATCAAAAATCACTTTGACATTATCGTATGAATACACAGTACAATATGTTGAAATATAATTTTAAAAAAAAAAAAAAAGAAAGATTAATCGAACTAATAATATTTTATGCACGTCCGTAATAGGGCCAATAAGCGTATGGATTATACGGAAGTGTCTGAAATTGTTGCTCCTTGTATGGCTGATTTTGGGTGTCAGTAAAAACTCGTTTTGCCGTCTTATTAGCCTGTAAAAATTTTATAAATTGAAATCAAATCAAAATCAAACACTACCTGAAATAGAAAGCATGTGATTGTGATTGATAGAGTGTAGTTGTTGTTTGTATTTTGTTGATAAGAAAGTTGGTATAAATTCTGATAAGTAGTAAATTTATTGAAATAATTGATGAAAATCAAATTTCTTAAATCTAAAATATAAAGTTAAAAGAATAAAAATAAACAAATATGATCGTCACACACACACACACACACACACACACACACACACACACACACACACACCTTTTTACGTTTCTCTCGTTTTAGTCCTCCACCTGATAGCATAAATTAAAAACGAGTTTTGAAATGTGAAATATGCGCATCGATAAAAAGAAGAAATTCTGATGCTGATGATTATTATCAGATTTTCAAAGCACAGGTGGAATATTTGTGTACAAACTAAACATCTCATCGAAATAAGAAATGAAATTTAGCAAAAAGTCAATTTTTAAATTTCAAAAAAAAAAATCATTTAAGTTTTGTTAGTGCTAAGAAGACAACGCTTTTTTTTATTTGCAAACAATTAATTTACCTTTCTGATATTTATTAAATGCTTCGTTGCAAAAATTACTACTACCGCCTGATAAAATGATAACATTTCCGAATGATAGCGTTCAGAGGTTTAATGTCACCGAAATGTTTGAAATTTCTTTTTCGGGCAAATTTTTATTTGCAACAAAACAATAGATTGGTAAGCGAATGCTTTCCTTTTGTATAAATTGCAAAAAGAAATTGGTATTTTAAAATATCTTTTCAACTTATAAAAGATTATTTAGATCGGAAATTAAATTTTCTACTAATAACAAATATCAGAAAGTATACTTAGACTAAGGTATACTTAGACTAAGGTTGACCCAATGTAAATTGAACGAAAGAAAAAAGCTATAATGCATAATTCATTTTATAATTTATTTGCAATTTAAAAAGTTTACAAAAATTCATTCAATGAATATTGTACGAAAGACATATTTGTAATGTCGTAATGCAGCATTTTTGAGTAAAATAAAATTTTATTTTTTAAAAAAAAGGAAGAAATATATCAATGACTAAGATACTCTCCGGTTTGGTTAGATGTTCCACATTCATGTTCACCTGCTGACCCACTTTACTTTTCGAAGGTGAAAGGTAAATGAAAACATAAATGGTTTAGATGAATGAGCTATCAAAGATTTCCCTACAGTGATTGTGATTTAAAAGTTCAATGTTTGAAATTTTAAAAATTTTCCTAAATTTTTCATTATTAAATACAGGTATACAATATTTTATAGGAAAATATTTTAATTTAATAAAAGAAAAAGACCACTTATCA
Organism: Litomosoides brasiliensis; assembly: GCA_013365375.1. Taxonomy (NCBI): domain Eukaryota; kingdom Metazoa; phylum Nematoda; class Chromadorea; order Rhabditida; family Onchocercidae; genus Litomosoides; species Litomosoides brasiliensis. Next base: position 178,853 of record JABVXW010000037.1, read on the forward strand.
CTTCTTATCATCAAAGGAATAACAATTAATTTTTAGAAAGTAAATATCAAAGGTAAAGTAATTTTATTTTTAACTGAAAATTAAAAAAAAAATGATGGAAAATAAAAACAAAAACTTTCGAACCTTTCGTGCATTCAGGCATGATATGCACGTTGTGATACAAAGAGGTAAAGTGAAGATAAGCGTTGCAAGCGCTGCGGCAAATGTCAAAAAGATACCAATGGATGCTAAGGTACGAACTCTTACGCCACACCTGAAATGAAAATGTAACTTAGTTTAGAATGTTACATTTAATTGATTTAAAAAATTTAATTTATTGTTTCAAATAAAAGTTCTATTTACAATCCATTCAAATCATCCATCTTCCTCTATGCTTCACTTATCCAAACATCCTAACGCACTTCTACTTCATCCTAAATTACCGGTAAATCAAAAGTCGGCAAAAAGCAAAAGTAAAAATGAAATGTGCGCAATAATCGTTTTTGATGCTTTGCCTAAAATTACGGCTGTCTTTTTCTTTGCGCGATCGAAACGTTAATTATACGTAAGTGGAAATGATAGCCGAAGAGGTAGCAAATAGTAAATTAGTTTAATTTTCGCTTTTAACTGTCAATGAACTTTCACGAAACATAAAGTATCACTTCTCGCAACTTTTCAATCAAATTAACCGATTAGCCTAATTTGGTAATTATTTAACTCACTTTAGTTATTTTTAGTGAAATTTTTAAACGGTAAAAAAGAAGGAAAAAAACATAGGAATGGATAATTTCCTTTTTAGCATCAAATTATCATTTATAATTTAAAATGTACACATTGTTTGTGTTACAAAAGTAATACCTAAAGATAAGAAGTTTTTTTTTTCGATTTTCTGACTTGAAATTTAATCTGTAAATATATGATTCGCTGAAAATGTTAAAAAAATTTCGTTCAATAAAAAATGCAGAGTTAGTGATTTCATTTAAATTTTATTTAAATAATTGTTATAAAAAAAATTAATGTTACGATATGTCTGAAGTGATCTGTAAAATAAAAAAGAGCAGTACCGCAAATTACACTGCGATTGTTGACTTTTTGGTAATCTTCTGTAAATATCACTGACGCACGCACCGTACGTGAAAAAGGTAAAGTACACTTCTTCACATTCATCTTCACATCGTAATTTTGATTCTTTATTTGATTGCATAAAGTATCTGCAAATTATCCATTTAGTTTTTTTTACTCTTTCCTTTCTTTCTTTTCTTTTCTTTTTTGAATTATTCTTAAATTCCGCCTTTCGCTTACGTTAGCCATTATAAATGGCACTTGCCACCTATCATATCATTTATCATTTATTGATGAATGTGTATGGTTGTTATCAGTGATATCCTCTAAATGTTATTAATTTGAAATAAAAAAAAGAAAAAATTAGATAGCCATACTGTTCACTGAAATTAAAATTATCATTTATTGATAAATGTATGGTTGTTATCAGTGTGATTATTGATTTCCTCTAAATGTTATTAATTTGAAATAAAAAAAAAGAAAAAATTAGATAGCCATACTGTTCACTGAAATTAAAAATAATTTTCAATAAAGCATAAATCAAAAATTCTCCATTTCATTGTTCGAAATTACAAAAATTTTCTACTATCACTCACAAATGGATGTGAGTGATAGTAAATTGATAATGAAATTTGTGTGGGAAAGAGAAGGCGGAAATTGATGATGCATTTTAATTCTCTCAAATAATACCATTTTTTTTTCTTTTTATATTTCAAAAAAGAAAAGTCGACAATTATCGAGGAAATTTACAAGTTGTAATAAAAATAATTTGAAAAAATTTTCATTGCGAAAAATTAAATTTTTTCAAAATTTATCAGTAAAATGAAGGAACTGTTTTAGCGTTTGTGTGGTAAAATTATCAGTCGTTCAATTGTTTAAAAATCATATTTACGAAGTGATCGTAGAATGGTACACGTCTGGTTGTAATAGAATGTAATAAATACGAAATGATTAATTAATTAATTCAGAAACGAAACTATCCAATTGATCGGTTGCTTAGTTTAAATTTTAAATTGATTGAACCAATTCTTCACTAAACGTGAAGTGTTTGAAACGGATATGATCAAATAGCCTGTTTGTTTGCTTTGTTCTAATCATTTGCGCGCACACTTATTTTAAATCTTATCGGTTTAAAACAATGAAATTTTGATTGTAATCATTTAGTGTTAATGATGAAAGCTCAACCGATCATTTCATTTTAAAAATTTTACACAAATAATTAATTTAGGAAATCAATGCGAAAATATGACAGAAAGTTTTACAGTGATGTGATGTGAGGTAAAAGAATAAAATGAATTAGATATGTTTATTTTTTTACTGATAATGAAGATGATAATATGCATATGATATGATAGTAGGGAATGTCGTATACCACAAAAGATATTTCAAAATTATTTTCTTTTTTTTCATAACAAACAAAAAGAAATGTTTATCGATCGGAATAGTTTCATATTTCTCAAAATTAATTTCTCTAATTTAATCAAAATTATAAATTATTTGTCTTTTCTTTTTTGCTGTTTCCATTATTTTATACGAAATACTAACGTGCATAATAGTAAGTTTGAAATTGAAATTCACTAAAATTTACTAAATTATCAAAGTTATCATTGAGTTTTTTATGTCTAAATCAAACTTTAACTTTCAATGTTAATTATTCTAACATTAAAGTTAATTAACAATGTATGTGAAAATATGTATGATAAATTATTTTGAATGATCAGATGGAAATTTTAATTTGAAATAATATTTTCTGGAAGGAAATTTCATTTTGCTAACTGAGTAGAAGAAGTAAATATACGCAGCGATTACAGGGAAGCCATCTCTCAATAAACTGGTTTTTTTTTTCTTAATATTTTTAACAAACAAGTTTACTGAAAAGAAAATTCTTCTCAAAAATTACTTTCAAGAAACTACAAGTTCAGATTTCCCGCATTTCACTTTTTTCTTCTCACCGACACATGCAATCGGAAATAACTTCCTACAGCATTTTCTTTCTTTTTTTCTTTTTAAAGTAATTCTTATTTACGGAGATGATGAAATTTCGCTCCAATCAACTGATTTAATCCACACCTGCTTTTTGGGATAGGAATTAAAATTCTATTGAAATGATTGATTTCTAAAGAGCCTTGGGTAATGGTTGAATGGGAAGGTATGAGATGATTACGACAAACTTCCTTTTCCTTTTATGACGTGAAAGAATAAAGGACAATGTAAAGTCAGAAATTCTAGAACTTTGTTTTAATATGATTTTTGACGTGTCAATTTTATCTATGAAAACATTTTTGGAAATTAAAATTCTTTTTTAACAATTCTAAAGTGAATGTACTATTTTGATAACTTACGTGCACCTAAATAAAATCAAATTGTTACATTCATTTTCGTCATTTATAGGAGCGATTTGAATTTTTAATCAAACAAAGTAAGTATTTGAAAAAAAGTAATGGAAAAAATTAACTGACCGACGAGATGTTCAGTTGCCAATTTTTGCGAAAGAAAAATAAACATTGAAAGATGCATTTCTAACTTCCTCCAATTAATTTCGATTAAAAAAATAAACATAGAAATCCATGCAGTATTCAGTCATAACAGTAATTGATTGATTTAATAATAATAATAGTAATCGTAATAATAATAATAAAAATAAAATAATTAGTAATAATAATAATAATAATTACTAATAACAGTTAATAATGATAATAATAATCTTGATAATGATTACTTATAAAATTTAGTAGCGGTAATAATTTTAATGATAATGATTTCATGTCTTCATTTATCAAGTTTGACATCATGGTACTTTAAAAGAAAAGCATGCGAATCGAATATTATCAAAAGAGTAAGGCGGTAAACATCAAAGAGTATAATGAAATTATTAGATTTAAATAGGTGATATAATCAAACCAATTTATTACTGGGCCAAAATATCTCAGATGTGTTGGTGTAACAGGACACATTGCATTGTATTACTTTAAAGATGATGTTAATGATTATGAAATAATTATCATTTCTGCAATATCGGTCTGTTTTACTTACCCAGAAGCGCATTTGCACGTCTTACCATCGAAGACTTCGTTAGCATGGCATGCTGATGATGATGGTGACGACTCTGCGGTACCCTCAACTGCGCTTCCTTCCGTCGTTTGGTCAGATACTTCTTGGGCGGAAGCAATTGGTGCTGATAAGATAATGAGTCCGACACAAGCGATCAGCAACAATCGCATGATAACAATACTTCTGTGGATGGTGGTAGTGGTGATGCAGCAGCTACTGCTCCTTTCTCTTCCTCTCGCTGTTGTTGTTGTTGTTGTTGTTGTTTTTGTTGTTGCCGCTGCTGCTGTTGCTGCTGTTGATGATGGTGACGATGACGATGATGACGATGACGATGATGATGATGATGGCAATGATACTGATAGTAATGATGGTGATGGTGGTGACACCATGTCGGTTGAAAATGATGCATAACTTAGCTGAGAGGCAGACAGACAGCGGTAATGATCATAAGCGGTAAGTACAGACTTATAAAGCGGCAGCATTCGGAGATAAATGAAGAAATGCTGTCACTATTACCTGAATTCAGAATTGTTTGAAGAAAATGAACAAAGGGCCACCGGAACGGAGAGATTCAGGCGGAGCATTTCATGGAAATTGTTTTCATCTCTTCATGCCTTTCTCATTTCGTCTATAAATAAAATTTCTAAAGGAATTTTATTTTAAGGATGAGAGCAAATTTTCATTCAATATTATTACACTTTTCTTTTGTTTTCTTCCTTCCTCTCTCTCTCTCTCTCTCTCTCTCCATCTGTTTGTTTGTTTCTCTCTTTATGAGAATATATATTACTTGGTGGGTATTGTCATCGTAGTAATCCTTGTCGTCAGATGATGATCGGTCGGTAATTGGTGAAGGGGGAGGGGGGGAGAGGATGTACCATAAAATTTATTATGCGAAAATCCCACCTGTAAAATTTGAACAATAGATGGATTGATAGATAGCTGGTAGGTATCTACACATCTCTCCCTCTCACCCATTTTTGATCATTTCAGCTTTTCCATATGAATCAATGAAGTACACACACACAGTTCATTCATACTGATAAATTCATTCAACAATCACAACGCAGAAACAAATCATTCTAAAAACATTTTCAAATTTCAATTTAAATTTAATCAATCAGTAATTTAGGCTATCTTTTATCGTACCTTTAATAAATATAATAATGCTAATTTAATATAATAATGATTTCATATAAAATTCGATTTCTAATTGATTATTGATCTAATTGATTATGCTAATTGATTTCATATAAAATTCGTACGAGAGAAATGTAGCTTACGTCATGATACCAGAAATTTCCGTGAAATACATTCTCTCTCCACTTCGGTCCCTCCTCTACCGTCTTCCACTTTGGTTGGAATGATTATGTGTTAACGGGGACAGCTGTCTAGACTAATTTCTCAAATCATTTGTTACGTAATATAAATCATTCACTGCTTCCGTCAGGTCCACTTCGATAATTTCATATGAATGCTCTACCTTTCCTACTACAATTACTATCCATCCAAATTTCCGCTTAATTCTCGAATTAATTCTTCGAAATTTCTCGAATTAATTCTCGAAATTTCCGCTTAATTCTCGAATTCTCGAATTAATTCATCGGAATTTCTCGAAAAATTTCTCGAATTAATTCTCGAAATTTCCACTTAATTCTCGAAATTTGATTTCATTTTATCTTTCAAAGGTACGTGTGTCCCTACGTGTGTGTATGTGTCTGTACGTGTGAAAAGTGATGTACGATTTAAATTACATTATTGAAGCAGTTGTTATTAGAACTATAACAAAAGATAAGATTAAGAAGAATATCGTTTTTACCTTTACTGAATCTTTCGAAACAAAATTATCACCAAAAATATTCATCGTTTCTTCCTTTCTTTTTCTTTTATCAATACTTCCTGATTTGATAATTTTATATGCAACAACGCATTGTATTACAATAAATCGTAAGACGCAAGATGGACGATGATTCATCATCAAAAGTAATAATTTAAATTAATATTAGTAATTTTTTTTAAATTAATATTAGTAATTAATATTAGTAAAAATACAAAAATTTAAAATTTTTGTAATTTTTATAAAATTATATTAAATTATTCACATTTTCGTTACTTTCATAGTTCAGTAACAGTCAGTAAATTTTGTTTTTTCTCCCTTCACAACCACATCATCAATGACGACAGTGTTTGGCGTCAGAAAGGTGGCTGCTAGTTCGATCGAGAAACGCTGATCGGAGACGCGAAATTAGGTAACTAATTAATACAAATGGAAAATAATCAAATTTTTAAGACGAATTCCATCACTTATTTATTCTCTGTGAAATTGCGCAAACTTATTTAACACTGAAAAATTTTACATTTAAATTTTCAACAAAATGATAAATGTTATCAGTGAAATATGAATACTTTGTGTGAACAGCATAATATATGAATTATCAATATGTACTTATTCATAAACAAAATTTAAATTTGACGGCAATAATTGAAAGAGTAAAAGCGTACTTTTACTGATTGCTATACAAAGAGAAGGAATTAAAACTAAAAAAAAAAAATTTGTCACTTTTCAAATCCAAATAATTGAATTGCAACTTTGTAAAAAAAAATCAGTACATATATGTATTCAGTGATAGTTTAAAAAAAACTTTTTAAATTTTTATCAATTATTTAATGCTTCAATACAAGTAGTAGCACTATGTGAATACATAATTTTACAACGATAGTGTAATAATTGTTAACTACAAGTAATTGAATAAGAAATTGTCAAATTTTACTTCAATTTTAATATTTCATTTAAAAATTTAAATATATAAAAGTGATTGCCTCCTTCTAAGATCAACGCATAAATTGAAAATCGAATAGCAATAACACAGGATGAATCACAGAAGTAAATGACAACTCTTAATGAGTTCAAATAATTGATATTCATTTCATTTTTAATTTATCAAATAATACTACTAACACACAAATCATCAGTTGTATTGTGTTTTTGACTTTTGTAGTAATTATAACTGTAATGAGGGAAAATTCAATTTAAAACTTTTTAAAATTACATTTAAAGTTTTTTAAAATTCATTTAAAATTTTTTACAATTACGAGTGTTTACGGAGAAAGAGGAAGTGAAGGAAGGGAGAAAGAGATTTGCTACAGGTGGATATAACCTATCGCAATCTTATCCAATTGAATAAAACTAAGTAAATAAAAAATTATTTCTATGAAAAAAGTTGAAAAACTTTTTTAGAAAAGGAAAATAAAAATTTAATTTAATTTCATTTTCTATTAATTTGAACAACAAAGGAATGCCTCATTCATCTCATTTACGCAACAATTACGAACATTTTTATTTTACCTGTTGAAAACAAATATTTAAAAAAAAAATGCTCTCTTTCAATTCTTCATTATTTCTGCTTAATTTCCCATGCATTTTTTATTATATAAAAAAATTTTAAACGAATCAATTTTTTTTTTTGTTGTCAAAGAGCTATATTTATATAACTGTTAAATTCAAATTCAAATTCCTACTGCTACAAATCATTTTATCAATGGATGTTCACTGTAACTTCAATGAGCTACTTACTTACTTTTATTAGCATAGAAATTAAAATTTCTTTTTTCTGAAACTCTTTAAAGTACAAATATTCAAAATCAATTAATCTCTCATTCTAACTTTCATTTTACAACTATCCACTGATATATTCTGAACAAAAATATAGGTCATCGAAACACATCAGAACATATCATTTTGTAACAATTCCACTTCAAGCCCACAACAAAACATTTCCTGACCTGTTGAAGCGGTAATTTTACATTAGTCATTTCTCTCTCATTAAATTTTACTTTTGCTAATGCCTTAAAATAAATCACGCAAACAGTAAGTACCATTTCATAGCAAATGTTGTATGATCGCAAAAAAAAAAGAAATTTTCTCATCAATGATATGTATTATCGAATTAGTGACAATGATAGGTATAAAAGAATTGATAAAGATGCATTTCATCAATGAAATAAATAAATTTAAAAAAGCATTCCTCGTTTGTATTGATTGATATAGTCAATTATTTTATTAGTTATTATTTTATTACTATTTATTATTTCATTATCACTTTAAATATTAAAGTTGTAGATGAAAATTTCTGCTTTAAATGAAAATTTTTTACTTTAAATATTAAAGTTGTAGATGAAAATTTTATTTTAAAAGTTATTATAAATTAAAATGAATGAATTACAGTTATTTTCACGATTATTTGCATGTTTCAGGTACAACTAGAGATGGTCAAAAAATTTGCAAGGATAATCCTACCTTAACCCTGAGGATGAATTAACAGAATCGTAAACATTCAAGAGAAATACTCAGTTCATTTCTTCATCACTTTGCATAACAAAATTAGAAATGTCAGAATCCATAATTCTCAAATGCTGACCGATGTACTGCAACATGGGCACTGCCCACGAATTCTAAAATAATTCCAACTAGAAAATCAATTCATTTCTTGAAATTGAAATCAGATTAAACTTAAAAAAGAATCAATAGATAATATAATACATCGTTAAACATCTTTGCTTACTGTGAAGGTAGCATGATAGTAGTAAGTACAACTTGATTTCTCAACTTTTCCACTAACTTAACCAGTAAATCTAAATCGTTCAACTTCTCTGTTACAAAGCATTTACTATATGATGTTTGAGGTAAGCGATCGGTCTTTTATTCTGTTTAATCAGATCCAGAAAAATACTAGCAGATAAATGTCAATAGACATTCATGTATATCTGTTCATATGAGCACATTACCTTGCTAAGGTACTATAATTTTACGCTCTGCATATAGTAATAATTTCATGAATAAAAAACTATGTCACAACGACACATCACTCATTCTAGCAGAATGTAAAGAAACAGAAAGAGTACAATCTACTCTTTTTTTAATCACAAACTTTATAGGTCTAAAAATAAGGTTTGAAGAATCAACATAAGCATTTTCTTGAATACTTGCTAGTACCAACACAGAGACAAATTTTGTGCATTATTCTCAGTAGAAGAAGGAACGAGTAATGAATTTACTCCGCAATCACAGTGTTACCATAAAACGGAATAAAAGCTGTATATTGTCGTCGCTCTATTTTCTTAAAAAAACTGAAAAATATAAATTTGTTTCCTTGTATGTACGGTTCAGAAAATTAATGACAATGTAATGAACATGAAAAGATAGAGTTTATAAGGAAATATCCGAAAAAAACAGGAATTATAGTAAATCACATATTCATTAAAAATATCATCTCATAAAAAACGAACGGACAATATAGTTAAGGCAAATGGGTTCTGAAATGTCTTCAGCAATGCCTGTTGTCTGACCTACTTCTTTATAAAGCATGACGGCCTTAATTATTCCTTGGATAGGTGAATGTCAAAAATTGTCTAGTATTTATCACTAAAATCAAGAACATATCTTCATTTTTCCACTACTTCTGTATACCCTGTTCAAATATGTTTGTTCCATTTAAAATGTACAAAATAAACTGGGAAGAAAGCTATAAACCGCCGCACAGCAAATCTACGGGTGTGCTACGACAGTACGAAAGATCTCTCTGTAAAGCATTTTGAAGATTACAATTATGATGGACGGGTAACAAAAATGAAAAAGAACAAATGAGAAGTGACTCTGTTCTGTTCCAGGTAAAAACGAAAGCCGCGAGCAAATAAGGTGGAAAGAGAAACTATGACCGCCAAGCCCGTAAATTACTATCGCTACTTTTTTGGTGGTGGAAAGGAAGAGGGTTTGCATGGATCACAGACTGGAACAGCACTGCTTTTTAGTTTGGGGCTCAGCTGTTGGCGAGATTACAATACCATTCGAACCTGGTGTTGATATTGTAGCCCGACTATCGCCACCAACGTGTTTCACGGATACTGATTTATAAATCTATAATAGTATGTATGATTTTTTCGAAAAAGAAGAGATGCTAGGATAAAACAGCTGCACAACACCTGATTAAATACCATACGTTTTTCATGGAATATGATTATATTAAGAATCTTGTCATTTTATTTTTCATCAAATTCCATCCACAAAGTACTAATTAATTACCTCGGTCAAAATATTAGTGAATGCAGCTTCCACGTTCGTGCTATCGAGTGCAGAAGTTTCAATGAATGATAACTGATTTTTTTCCGCATACGCTTTCGCTTCATCTGTAGGTACTGCACGCAAGTGACGCAAATCACTTTTATTTCCAACCAGCATTATCACTATATTTTGGTCTGCGTGGTCACGTAATTCCTGAAAAAATCATGCACCCTACCAACTAGTACTAATAAGTTTACTGAAAACGGAATATGATACTTTAATTCCAAATAGAAATAAATGTAGCAAACTCATTACTCTTCATTTGTGAATGGAAATAAAATTCCAATAAACAGAAATGTTTTAATCTTTATTCACAAATAGTGAAAACGCTGTATAGACATTTTGCAATGTACTTCATTGACACATGCGAGAAGGCTTACAGTATTACATTACTCAGAATAAAGAATAAAAATAATAACAGACCTTCAGCCATCTTTCGACATTTTCATACGTAACATGCTTAGCAATATCATACACCAAAAGTGCACCAACGGCACCTCTGTAATATGCAGACGTTATTGCTCGATATCTTTCTTGTCCTGCTGTATCCCATATTTGAGCCTTCACTGTTTTTCCTTCGACCTGTAACCTTAGATATTTGAAAAAATAAAGCATACATAACCTTACACCAACAATGCTTTTTACAACCCGTGTAAAGAAAGTTGCTGATTAACATAATACAACCAATACAATTAAAAAAGCCTTTATTCTCTCAACGCTCATAATGCACAATAAGGTGAACAGCTTAAACAATACTGTACTACTTGCCCTATATCTTTAAGAATTTTTTAATCACTGTAAATAACTTAAATCCCTGGAATAACAACTTATTTCAAATTCTGTTTTACACTGGGGCAATGCAGCTCTTAACTGACGTCAATAAAACTCCAGCGAAAAACAGCCTAATTCTGAAAAAACTTGTGACCAAGTGTGCAAGTGACAACAAGTTTTGCTGCTTATTAAGATCAAGGTGTCCTAATTTTAATGTCCTATCAAAACTGCTGACAACCTAATCGAGATTCATAGCTAGTCAAACAAACACTTGAATGATAAGTGCTAAATAGCAATACTTAATGAATCAATCATTGTCATACAGAAATTCCGTCAATATGTTAATCTCAACTGTCCAGGAGACAACCGAAAAAAGCAGATGAAAAAATACCTACAGTCAGCTATGCACATCTTAGAGTCAGAATCTATCATAACAAATCAGAGAAACAACACAATAGCATCCCTTGAAATAAAAATCAAACTTCACTACGTATCAAATCAAACAAACCTGTATACTCCTCGTTGCAAATTCGACACCTATGGTTGACTTTGACTCCAAATTGAATTCATTTCGGGTAAACCGTGACAGCAGATTAGATTTGCCAACGCCAGAATCCCCAATCAACACAACTGCAATACAGGAGAATACTACGTAATAAGGTATATAACTTGAATGATAATTTGAAATTACACTATTTTACAAACAAAAATCTTGAACACAAAGTGCTTTTGCAAAAGCATTGGCACCGTCATCTTTTAATCAGTTCATGTCCCTCAAAAGTACAATCTCTGCGAATATTTTTATGGAAAGATGTATAATGCGATGATGTAAAGGACGCAATATATCGTTAGATCTAATAAAATCTACATTCTGAAAATGTCGGTTTTAATCAAATTCATGTACCTTTGAATAAATAGTCATATTCATCATCACGTGAACCCATACTTTATCCTGAAAACGTAAGGAAAGCATAATAAGCATTACTAAAAAACATTTACATGACGCAAAGCGATGAAAACGCATTACTGAAAGAAATGTTCATTAATATTAAAATTTTCTCATATGCTCCACAATCTATACCACCACTTTCGATATTATCGGTAACATAATTCATCCGATTTTTATCTCCTTCCATATATTTCTCTGATAATCACTAATCGTTAGGAGCGAAAATTTTTTTCTAAAACTCCAATATAGAACTCAAAAATGATGATTGCTTCCTCTTAGAACCAGAGCCAATGATGTTTGAAAAATAAGTATAAAAAGTTCGCATAAATCTGTATCACAGCATCAGAACTCAATCAGGAGATGGTATTTTTCCCATTTTCCTCTTCAAAGTCTCAAAAAACACGATGAAACAACATATATTAAGGAGAGATGTGTACTTTTTTCTCATCAAGTGCTTAAAAACAAAGTGATATATAGAAATGATCGAAAGATGCATTAATCAGCTTACTGTTAACAAAATTAATATAATTACTATTATTATTATACCGCTGATATTGCATACAAGCAACAAATTTCCTATTGCAATCTCCTTTTGGTATTTTAATTGCTGGATTACACGGTACAGGATAGAGTTTGTGCATCTCTTCACTACACTTTGAACACGTCACTCTGAAACAGATCTGAAAGAGAAGTTGAGATGTTCAAAGAATGGGCAATCCGTGGTTACCTATGCTTAAGGCAACTGACATGACAATAATCGAACTTATAACACTTCTTGAAATTATGAAACGTTTTAATATTAAACAACTTTTTCCGGAATCTACACAACAGTGGTAAATTTCACTACGCGATTGATGCAAATACATTTGTTCCAAATAAAGGCCTTAGAACATGCGAGCACAATGAAATGTGAAATCTTTCGAACCGAATGTACGATGCTCCTATTACGTACAAATAATAGGTCACCTATGCAAAATCAGATGGATTTCCGATGTCTTCACTTTCCTCATGTTTTCGAGTTTGTTACACGTCCTTAAAATGCGGAACCACTCACAATCTGTAATCTTATCAAAAAGCTTCTAAATAGAGCAAAGAAAACGTATGTAACATTTCTAAACGTTGGGCAGAACTATTCAGCCTAAATCCTTTGCAATAAAAGCAGAGAAGCTAATATCTGTTGGTCGTTAAAAATTTACCTAAAATATCTAGTGTTTAACAGTTAATCCGTAAAATATCTTAAGGATACGCTTCTGTTGGATGTGAGAGGAAAGAAGACATATTGCGAGTAACACGACAAATACTTGTTAAATAGCCTGTTTGGTTGCATAAGTGAAGAAATTAGTTGTTAAACAACTGAATAAAAAAATCAATATATGTACTACTATACTGTATTATTGTACAAATCGCATTAACGTTGTTTATCAGAAAGCAATGAAATGATCAAAAATTAGAAAATAATCTACAAAACAAAAATATCTCATATTTCATTGGATTTTTGCCATCAAATATAAATTAACCTATAAGGTAAAAGCAATGCAAGGTGTCCATTATCACTGCTCCACATCAGCAACCGTTCCACCATACGCCAATGTTCTCGATGGAACTCGACCCGACCCAGCATTACAACACGCTCCCATCCTGCTCGAGGTGTCATCGATCGGATAGACCATCAGACATTAAAGTGCTATAGACATTCGACGAGCGCACATTCAAAACTATCGAAATTCTCGTTCAAAAAAGACGAGAAAGAGAATAAAAAAATCTCTTCATCCAGCAGAGAACAAGATGTATTTCAGATGAATGGAACTAGATCTTACGTCGATAAGCAACATTCATCACTTAAAGTTATACGAAATCGTTGTAATTAACCACGAGACGTCAGTAGTCATTAAATGATTATACAAAGTACAGCGAAAAACACTGTAATTTAAACACGCTGGAAGGCACTTCATTAAAACACGCTGGAAGGCATTTTAGTTTGCAGGTGAAATTGATGTATGCTTGTTGATGCTTTATAGGAAAGTCATAGAATGTGATGACACGTTAGGAAGAATTGCAAACCTACCTGAGATGGATTGCTTCGCATAGAACAAAGAAATACTATCAACACTCCGCAGTACACCATTTTAATTATTTAGGCAGCAAAATTTCATTTGCCTACCTCTCTGCCATACTAAGACATTTTCTTTTCATTCTTCGAACTAACAAATGTGATACGAAAGTCTCCAGCGGTAGAGATAACGATTTTCATATTCGTTGCATCAAACACTTATCGGTTGCAGCTGTTCGGTTTTTGGGAAATGAGGGATTGAGCACGGCGGGAGGGGAAGGCATCGCGCAAGAGTTTTTTTGGGCGTGAAGACATTTGTTGATCGGTGGTATCCTGTTTTGTTAATCTACTGATTTCATATAATTTCAGGATAATATGGAGGAAAAGCCGGCAACAACAGAGTTAGTACTTCTTCCTCTTTTTTTTTAGTTTACTTAGGAAATAATTTGATTGGTAGGGCATGGTAGAGTTTTCCTCATGACTATTCTGATCAAGAGGAACTAACGACAGCACCTGATGGCTATTTATTATTTATAACGTTACCATCAAGGAATAATTATGAACTGGTAACCAGAGTTTAGTGTTGTAATTTGGAACTTCGAAGCAAATTGAACATCAGCAGTGAAATGAAATTGATTCTTACATGAGCTTTCCTAAATAATTCTATTAATTTGCGTTGTGTTTTTCTCATTTGTGTTACTAATAAAGTATCATGTGTTACTGTTTGTCAGTTTGTATTTATCTTATTGGAGTTCGAAAATTTTAGGAAAAAGCTTCCCGCAGTACCGGAGACGGTACTAAAACGAAGAAAGCGGTATGCAGAGCAGAAAGCTAAAGCAAATGTTAGGAAAGCCAAGTTTGCTTTGGTTTGTTATCACTTCATGGCTTTATCCGATCTTTTTTCATGTTCCTAATGCTCTGCATAGATAGATTCTCCTTAGTGTTTTGTAAAATTGCTGGAAAGTTTAGGTCGTTGATGCTACTGTGCACGTTGGAACATTTAGGCAATACATTTTCTTTTCAGAAAGCGAAGAGAAAGAAGCTTGAAATTTTCAAGCGCGCTGAAAAATACATAAAGGAACACAGGCAGCATGTGCGACAAGAAATTCAGCTAAAGCGTGAAGCCAGAAAAGCAGGCAATTTCTATGTCCCTGATGAAGCACGTCTTGCCTTTGTGATCCGAATCCGTGGTATTAACCAAATGCACCCACGTCCACGTAAAGTTTTGCAACTTTTCCGTTTACGACAAATAAACAATGGCGTTTTTGTGAAATTGAACAAAGCTACACTGCAAATGTTGCGCATTGTGGAGCCCTACGTTGCATGGGGATATCCGAGTATGAAAACAATTCATGATCTGATTTACAAACGTGGTTACGCAAAAATTAATGGCCGGCGTATACCAATCACGGACAATTCTATTGTCGAAAGTGCGCTTGGTGGGTTTTCAAGTTTTGTACATGCGTTTGACTGGCTTTTTAACAAATGGCTTTTTGAATTTTAACTCTTTGAATAGGTTACAGATATTTCAAAGAGCGTAAAGTAATTCATTTTTTTGACCCGTTCGTTCTTCTGGAATTCGGTGTTCGATAAACACGTCGGAATGTTTGAAACTAATCGTTCACATGCATATTCTGTGTCAACATTTTTTTCAGGAAAATGTGACATAATTTGTATCGAAGACCTTGTGCATCACATCTTCAGCGTGGGTCCCTTTTTCAAACGTGCTACGAACTTCCTATGGCCTTTCAAACTGAACAATCCATCAGGTGGCTGGACGAAAAAGACAAATCATTTCGTTGAAGGTGGTGACTTCGGTAATCGTGAAGATCAGATAAATGCACTGCTGAAGAAGATGATTTGATTGTTTATTTTGGGAGCGAATTTTGTTATTGATTTGATAAAGTGTTATCTGATGTTTGAATTTTTTCAATTTAATTACATTAACCTTTTTTTCTCATTTTAGTTACATTGTAAGAAGTTAGAGGAGGCTGGACGATGTGGTATTAACATTTGATGGCGTATCTTTAAATAAAAATTCTTGACCTTGTTGGGGAGGTTTCGATTACTTTTGGCATTGACTGATTTTGGTGGTGAGGGCTATTAATAGGAGTGGGGAAATAAAGTGCATCGGGGATGAAGTGGATATCTAGTCTTATGGCGGTAATACACTCAGAAGTTATTCGTAGATGCAGTTCAAATCTATTGTGTTTCATAAAATTTGAGCAAAATAGCAAGAGGAAGTTCATATGGTATCGTTATACTTTTGCACTTAGATTTTCACAGCAAACGTTTATTGTTTCACTTCTCTTCGTACATCTTCAGCAAGATGGTGAATGATCATATGCACTTGGCTTATATCCTCGTGTTCAGTTAATGTACTGCATATCGTTAAACGCAGGAAGTAAACTCCATGGACAACAGAGGCTGTCAGATGTATACGACGATCCTCGTTGATCCTTATAAGTAGCTTCTCATTCATCTCATTTGTCGAGTCCTACAAGAAAAAGAAACAATAACAAATAGCATATAATTATTGTCAAGATTTCTTGTAGTTTAGTGCGAAATGACCGCGTAAATTGGAAAGTCGACTGAAGTTGTGAAACGTGACCAACCTTTAAACGGAAACACACCAGTCCCCAAGCTCGCGGTACAAAGAGCTCAAATAAGCTGTCGCTTTGGATGAGTGCTTCGAAAGTTTTCGCTAGCTCAACCATCTGTCATTTATGGTGAACATTACAAAACTGTTGAAATCAAAGGAGAAGTTAAAATTCAAAAAAATAATTGACTGCTGTAAAAATATGAGTTAAAAAAATTTTCTTGACGAAACCTTTCTTAAGTGCTTTTGTAAGCCAGTAATGCCAAAATTTCGCAGTACAAACCATATTTTCAACGATCGAAATCTTCTTCCAAGAGCTATTTCGAAATGCTAAAAGTGTTATTAATCCTTAAAATGACATACTCATCTGTGAGTGCTACGCTGAATGATATACTGTTAAACTGTAAAGGACATTTTAAAACTGAGCTTTAAATTCAACTTTTTTAAGCAGTAATATTAGTGGAAAAATTTTAAGGATATAAAAGTTTAGTTCTTAGTTTTTTTAGAATATAAGCAAAGACATAGTTATCAAATCTGAGATAGCACGATATTAATTCCTGGAACTCTCGTTATCATAACTGTAAGACTGATAAGAGAAAATACTCGATAATCAACTGCACAAGTATGTTCATGTTTTAAGTAGACCGGATTTACTGTAAAGTATTTCATTATTTGTTTACCATTTCTGAACCTGAAATTTGTATTTTTTATAAACGTTAAACAAATTTTCACTCATTCTTAACCATATCAGATATGTATTCTTAAGAGAAGGGAAATGATTAACTTAATTATTAGGGTAAATAAATATACAAACCACATGGGAGAGCAATCGAAATTTATTGCCAATCCCTTGTGAGCATTCATATTGAATGAATCAACATATTCGAAGCCACGCAATAAGTAACGATATTCGGGACAAAGTAAAAATGCACCTGCAAAAGTGTAGAAACTATTTTTTCTTTATTAACGTATTTTTGTTTTTGTGTTTAACGTATTTTAACGTATTAACGTATTAACGTATTTTGGTTCCGATCTTTTCTGTTCATACCATATACTGTAAAGTAGTATATTTAGCTCTACCTATTTTCCTTCAATCTCTCTCCTCAAATTTTTCTTTTTTTTTGTTTTAAATTAATTTAAATGAATTGCCAGCATATGCGGAATCGATATGTATCCATATGTTTTCTCTCTGACATATTGGGCCAAGTTCATCCACTGGATCCACTCCACAAGTTGATGTTGTACCCAAAGTCATAACAAATATAAATGGCTCTAGACCATTCTTACGATCTGTCTGCAAATATCATAGGTGAGAAAAAATGCTGTAGTAAATTCATAGTTTAAATTTCATAGTTTATTTCATAGTTTATTTTATTCATAGTTTTGTAATTCGTTAAATTTTACCATTATCGCTTCTTCAAGAATTTGTGCAGTGACGGAAAAATTATCAAAAGTTTTGTCACGTACAGTTCTGA
Source organism: Litomosoides brasiliensis (assembly GCA_013365375.1). Classification (NCBI taxonomy): domain Eukaryota; kingdom Metazoa; phylum Nematoda; class Chromadorea; order Rhabditida; family Onchocercidae; genus Litomosoides; species Litomosoides brasiliensis. Next base: position 196,904 of record JABVXW010000037.1, read on the forward strand.
GTTTTCGTAAACGCACACCCGCTAACATGACACCTTTTTCCACCGATGAATGTGCCTTAAATAAGACTCAATTTCTATATCTTTTAAATTTTAAAAAATTATATCCAATAAATTACATTTTTTCAAAAAATCCATTTGAATATTATCTTCTCCTCTCCTTTTTTTTCTCACGCATTCACCGTGGTACTTTTGCCACTACTCTTTATTACGTAATAAATTTTACGAAATCACCTGATCTGAACAGTAAGCAACCAATTTGCTCATATTGGTTGCATCGTGATATGGATAGTAGCATAATTCACCGAATTCATCCGAAATTATCTCCAATTCTTGGTTACTTTTACCTTCAGCTGTTTTGATGCGCTTAACAGGTTTATCACGCTTAACAGGTTAACAGATGGTGTAGATTTTAGATTCAACAAGGAAAAACAAAACCGAAAAAATACATTTTAATATGAATTGAAATGAAAAGTGACAGTGAGAAGCGATCGATACCTCTACAGCTCGACCCCTTGCTGCCAATATTGCTATATAAGTTGCATCACTGGCAGAACTCTGAATAATACCTATGCCACATCCACTTTTGCTATTTAGGAATTTTACCGGTAGTCCCAATGCTTGAGCTAACCAATTTGTCATTATCATTTCAAGTTCCGTCATGGAAGGTGATGCTTGCTAGAAATTTTGTTTAATTTAAGTAAATTGACTATAAAAGAGAAATTACAAGAAGTTGTACTCTTTTATCTATCTCCAACACACTTACGTAAGAAAACATTTCAAAAATTCTAACTTACCCAACTAAATCCAATACTTGCTAATCCACTGCTGAGGATATCACCCAGAATAGATTGATAAGAAATACCACTTGGGAAATAGGCCAAAAAATTAGGATGTTGCCAATGGGTGTTACAATCAACAACCACTTTATCGATATCATCAAAAATCTTCTCCCATGGCTCACCCATAACAGGAGGCTCTTGCGGTACCTTAAATTACCTTAAACCTGGCTTAAATTAATTAAAAAAAAATTCATTTAAATCAAAATATATGAAAATAACACAATGATCCAAATGATAATGATCCAAAATAAATTCCATGAAGTATTTTCCCTGTTCAAAATTAGAAATTTACAAATTTCTATAAACAATGATGTCATACCAGTTCATTTATAAATCCAGGCTTTACGTCTGGTAACGGAAATCTGTCTCGAAGTGTTTTCCAGTAGTTCACTACTACATCAATCATCTGTCCACCGTATTGACGAAACTCATTTATGTCCATTGCAAAAATGAAAAAAATTAAATTTTTCAAATAGTATTATTGAGCAATTCAATTATCTAATTATATGGAAAAGCTTTGTGTGATCGTTTTTTTTAAAAATTTCAAATCAGTAAACATTGAATTGTATACAAATTTCAAATCATCAACTACACATAATAACTGCTGATAAGCGATTAAAATATTGTCTACAGGTAATTGATGAGAGATGATAAAAAATGTAGATAATATTTATAAAATACCTCTTGCACAAACCACAAGCCATTTAAATAATCTCCCTTTTTGCTTTTTCCTCTCTCTCTCTTTCTCTCTCTCTCTCTCTTTTCTCCCATCAAAAATGATAAGAAATATAAAATAGCTAAAATTGAGGAAGTTTATTGCTTTCTAAATTACATGCCATAGGTAATAGATGTATATCTTAGGGGCAATTGCAATCTACGAGATAATTGAGCTTACTTGATTTGCTTTCATCAAATTCTTCTTATTGACAAATCTTATCCTCCTGCATTTAGCAATATCAGTCGTAGTCTAAAAATATTTCACTTATTCTTTAAAACTTCCTAATAACATAAAATAATCTATCTTTATGAGAGTGAAAATTTTCATAGAAAAAAAACTCTACAATTAAATGTATTTTCTTAAAAGTTATAAAAGATTAATTACTTTTTAATATTTAAATTGATTAACATTAATTTTTTCATTGTTCGATTATTTTGCCAAGAAAAAAAACAGAGAGAGAGGGAGAAAAAAAGGAAGAGAAAAATTAGGGGAAATGAATGTTTATAAGTATTATTATAATTTGATACAAATGAATGATACCAAAAGTTAGTTGCTCGCTTTCTCTCTCTCCCTCTCTCTCTTTCTCTCTCTACGTCATATCCTATACTTGTGTATTTTCTATGTTTTTATGTTTCATTTCATTTTTCATATTTTTTCTTATTATCACTAAGTTACAATTATAAATAGAACTACTTATCACTGATGCAATATGTTTTTTAAATAATATTTTATTACCGATTGCGGCGCGGTATTGTCTTTCACTTTATGATAATTTTAGTTTTTTAAATAATATTTTATTACTGATTGCAGCGCGGTATCATCGTCTTTCACTTTATGATAATTTTATTTACATCAATAAAATAACTTTATTGTCGAAAAAGGTAACAAACAAAGTAAGTATGCTCAATTAGACGCTGAAATATGTAGAGCTCCCGTATGAAGAGATATTAGATTAATTATCTCTAAAAATATTGGTGTATTTCAAAAATTGCATTTCATTAAAATTATTTATTCAACTAGCAATTGATATTTCCTTTTATAGCGTTCATTAAGCGCTCTAATTTCATTTAATTCAAATATTTCAACGGTTGCAGTAAAACTAAACTATCAGTAGCAGACGAACATATTCTCTCTGCATGACTTATATCATTCGATTCACAAAAGTACCTGATAATCATTGAGAGAAAAAGAATACGAAGGTAGAAAGAAAGATGACCGAAAACTCATAATCAGTGATTATCAGTGATTTATAAAAATTCTCAAAAAAAAAATCCGTCATCTAAATTAAACCAAAACCAAAGACATCAAAAGAAATTGGTTACTGTTACTGTTGCACAATGATAATCAATGCCATCCACTATCACTCAAAACAACCAATCGTTCTTCCAGGTTTCTTGATTTAATGTTAAAATTACTCAGTTAATGCATATAACCTCTACTGATAGTACTGATAATACCTATCTTCGGCTATATGTAATCAATCTTTCCACCCAATCAGCCATTCTTTTTAATCCGTCAAAATTTCACATTAAATGTAAATTCGGAAAAAAAAATAAATGTAAATTCACACTCACATTGCTAAATAGTTTAGAGACAATTAAATTCACTACTACTATTACTTTAACTATTCCTACTACACTTACTCACTACTACGATGATCACCTTTCTACACTCAAACTTTATATATACTGTATATGTATACTTTAATAATTCAACAAAAGATTATCATTACTTTTACAACCATTATCATTACAACTGGTTATTCACTACTACTATTATTTCTACTACTCCTACTACACTCACTCACTACTACGATCACCTTTTTACTAATTTTACTGCTAACTTCGAAAAGTATTTCAAATCTCATCTTTTGCAAACTATTCCTTTGTTCAATTTTATTGACATTGGAATTAATTCAACACAACACCTTTTTCTTTAGAAATAAAATTGTTTACGAATTGACAACTAAACTACGACAAAGAAAACATTTCACAACAAACGACAACAACAGGTTACTTAACTTTAGCGTAGTGTCAGCTCTCATTAAAAAAGACGAGGAACATAATTTGCAATTATTCTCTTACCAATATGCTTTTTCACTTCGCTTATATTTATCATTTCTATTATCTCATGTTATGCCAGCACTGCAAGATGCAAAAATTTTTCTTTAAAAATTTCTTTTTAATCTTAAATGCAAAAAAATTTGCATGTGCTGTTTGGAATTGGAAAAAAAGAGTTGAACAGATCATAAGCGGTAACATCGTTTTTCTACTGCACCCATTCTCTCTTATCTCATTTGGTAATTCAAGCCTTTTGTAACATGTTGACAATCACATTCATTTTTATATTATTAAATGAAATTTAAATCAACCAATGTATATGAAGCAATGCTTTATTTATTCAGTATCAACTGATGCTAAACGAAAAGTTAAAGTTCTGAAACCACTTAAGGTGTCGTTTTCTATTTTAAAAATGCAAACAAAAAAAAACATCTACATAGCATTATCAGTTCAAATATTGTGTCAAATACAAATAATAAAAAAAAAATTATAATATCAAGAGAAACCACTAATGAGCATTTTCAATAAAAATGTTATATAATTAGAATTATACCATCAAACATCGTATCGCACAATTCATCTACAGTAATACTTCGAAGTTTGCAAGCATTGAAAGATGTGCTAAACAAACTGCTTGAAGATCCTGATAACATTTGCCAATTTTAAAATTTATGTAGAAAGTGAAAGCATGCAAAAATGATAAATTTATATGATATGGAAGATCTTCATGGCAACATTAGATGTATGCGTAATTTCAGTTCCTGTATACTTCACATATAACTAACCACTTATCTGAAGCTAAATTAAACTATCATTACAGTCACAGTAACATGGTTTCCTATAAAGATGACGCCATCAGGATAAATTCACTAGTTAATTGGTTGTGAATCATACACTTGCTGAAGTTACACTTATTTACCAGCTGAGATATATTCCAGCGCTATAATTCTCAGAAAATCTAACGATCCACAAGTAGTCATTAAGTTACGTTTCATCTTTATCGGAGAAGCCGAGGTAGCTCCAATCCTCCTGCTGCATTAACCCATTGTCCATCCGACATTTTAGATAAATTTTTGCAAAATTACGACATTCATCATTCTTTTGCTGAAAAGAAATATCACAACAGTGATATGAGTTAGAGATATTCCACGGTTCTTTCCACAAATTGGAAAATATAAAAGTAGAAAACCACACCTCATGCTCATTCAAGCAAAGCATATATTTAAGCATTTCATATCTGCATTGTCCTTTATGATCCAGAGGAAAGGATCCCTTTGCAGGTGGTGATGGAGTGGGCACTTTCATAGGAAAGCTCATCTTGAAAACCAAGCTGACTTCCACTTCAAGAATTATCAAAAATACTGAAAAATTTTTTATCGCCATCAATTTTTCTAGAGCTACAGTGAAGTGTGTTATTTCTTGATTAAATATAATACTAATCGAATCCTAATACTGCTAATAAAAGTACATCAAAAATTAAATCTTAACTGATATTTTCTCCCTCTGTTCCAACAGAAAGCAATAAAAGTGAAGATTGATCTTTGTAAACTCTTTAAATATTTTAGAAAACAAGAAGAAGTTTTGATATCTCAAATAATTCCAATGAAAAGATAGCATTTTATATTGCAGAAAAAAAAACAGAAAGCTCTTAAAACACTGTCACGACTTTCATAAAAAAAAATCTGAAAAAAATAAGGGTGAATGAGGACAGCTACTAAGTGGATCGTCATATACGAAACTTATGTTATTGGCACGGCGAATAAGAGTTTTATTCATGGAAAGCATAAGTTGTTGAAAACTCATTTTATTTTTTTTTCAATAAAAATTTCACTACTTGGAAATAATAACATGTAAACTTAAGGAATCTGACAAGTAAAATAATATACAAGGTTCTACATATTTCGTCATATAACAAGCGAATTAAATTAGTCGTCGGCTTTAGGTCGCATCATAGATCCTCCCTTAGATTCCATCATTCTCTCAAAACGCTCCAAGCTTTGAATTGGTATTGGTTTGGAGACTTGTTTTTTCTTCCACTTTTCATACAGCATACAAGACGACAAACATGCTGGAATGAAATATACTTTTAAAAAATCGACACTAACCGTTAGAATTTAGCATATTTAAAAATATCCCCAAAAAGTGTCCACTTTACCATTTGTTATTGCTTCTTCCTCCCGAGACCAGGTTTGTTTTGCCAGGTGAGGTAAACTGAGGAGTCTGTCCAAGCAGATAAATTTAACCAAAGCAAGGTATAGAGAGAGGTCCAAAAATAATTTGAGTCCTCGAATGAAAAAATAACTCATAAAAATATGTAATAACCACTACTTACATAGAAGAAAAACCGGAGGCATGAGAGCGTTAATTTGAGAAAGTTTAATTTTCATAATGCAGCAGTTTAAAAGAAATCACTGGTTATCGCCTTCTTCCGGAAACCACTTGTGATAATCTTTCCTTTTCAAACGTGTACCTCGAAGCTGTCCACCAATTATATCTTCCGTCTAGAAACTGACTGCGTCAAATTTTAAATGAACAACTGTTATTAATGATCATTTTTTCAGAGGCAAGGTTAGAAAATAAGAAACATAATATTGGTAATAAAAAATAAATAATAGAAAACAAACCCGATAAAAATAATCAGCAATTCGAGGTACGCAAGCAAAAGTACTCTTTCTAAAGTCTTCCGAACGTCGCCAGACAATAAAAGATGTAATACCGGAAACGAGTACCACACCAACAGTAAGATCCAGAAACCAGAGCCACTTCGGTGGCTTTATCATGAATCATAAATAAACACCCTAAAAATGATTCACATAAGTAACTTCTAAATGAATACTACTTAGAATATAAAAAAATGAGAATCTATTTGAAGCATCCAACTCAGATGTAATATGTACAGCCCTAACTATCCTGGAATACCAGGCCTTATCATCTCGAAATCACTTTCAATACACAGCGTGTCTGCTACAACACGAGTCGAGTAGCCAACAATGAAAACCTACGTAGGAGTCAGTTAGTGCGGTGTTGAGGTGGATTACTGGAGCGTGTTTTCCGGATTCCTGATTATATGATGTGGTGGTAACGATGCAGTATGGCCGGTTATCAGTGACACAATGATGCAGTGCGGCCGATTATCAATAATATGTGCAGTACGATATTCATCTTTTCTGAATGAAGCAACAACAGCAGGAATCCCAGATACTATTGATAGCTCATCAAGCCTACCAGACGAACAGTGCGGTAGTCGAAATACCAAAACTGTATCAAGGTAATGTTATTTTATTACTCTGTTTGCAATTCTTGCTTATTCATTTTAATTATTACTATTTCAAATTATAGGTTAACCGAAAGGCATCGTTTAATTGCTGAAGGCCGATTACCGCCTATATCATATGAATGGGAGAAAGAGTTGTGGGCAAAACGTGAACGCTTCGGTACGTATGGCTTGGCTAGCGGTGTTAATCCTGATGAGCTATGGCCCACTGTCGAAGTGAGGATTACATTTTGCTTATCACTCATTTACTTTTTTCCAATATTTTTCTTTAAATTGAAAAGTGCAAGATTATTGTGTGGCTGGCTATACATCCATTGTCTTATGCAATGAATTGAACTGGGTTTTGTATAGCCGCAACTATTTTCAAAATGAAATTCAATTTTTGTTTTTATGGTGAATCATTCTTTCAAATCGTTTCACCATGTCTGAAAAAAAAAACAAATTTGTAATTGTACTGCGGAACTAACCAGAAAATCCGATAACACATCTTAATATAGATAATTATTTTCAGGAAATTCAAGAGGAAGAAGCAGTGGAGTGGTATATGAAATATAGCGATGTCTTAAAAGCTGTGGAAAATGCCAAAGAATTGAAAACTGCCTCTAGTTTAGCACGGTAATTATTCACATTCGATAGGGATGTTTTTTTTATTCGTATAGCATTTAAACGTATGTTTGTAATTTAGTTTTTTATTTGTGCATCTAATCATAATGTAAAATCGTTAGTGAAATTATAATATACTAAACGAATCATGTTAAAATGTTGCTTATTACAGGCTTAAAGAAGTGGCTATACTTGAAGACAAATATCCGGAAATGTTACGAGAATTTTTAGAGACTCAAAAAGAGGTGATTCCTGTAAAGTCGAAACAGGAATTAGAAATGGAGAAGCAAGCTAAAGACATGCTTGAATACTATGGCTATGAAGTCTCTACTGAAGACCCAAGATTCCCAATTTTGTTTGAAAAAATGACAGAAGCAAAGAAGAAAGTTAGTGATTAATATCTATTAATGAAATGTTGTTCCTCGTAATCTTTCAGTCAGATATCGGTTTTTTAAATTATGGAGCTCCAGTTCTTTATTAACTAAGATTTTGAATGTTCTGCTTGATCTTTTAATTTTGTTTCTTTGATTGACTAAATGTGGGCAAGGATTACAGGCAGCCAAATTAGCAGAGAAAGATGAATTATCGTTGAAGAAGCGCACATCACGAAGGAAGGAAAAAGAGAAGAAGCAGGAGAAAAAAGAAGATTCATGATTTTGATGTGGTTGTTTGTTAGAATATAGAAATAAATAATAAATGCTGTTCTTTAAATGTTTCTTAAAGATATTTGTGTTGTTCGACTCATACATGAGAACTGTTGTGCTAACGTGCAATTGATGTTTGCTCTTGCATGGAACATACACGGAACATATAAACAGACATGTTTAGTAATGTCAAATGCAAGTGGTACAACAACATGGCCACATCAGCAGCAATATTCTATTGTTGAATATATTGGTTACAATGAGGGTGGACTGTGTGGTTATTGTCGTCAAAAACGAGCAGTCCCAACCAGCTTTGGTATCCAATTTTGTTTCAATTACGGAATTGAGCTTTTTCTATTATCGTTAACTTTCTCGAGATTTCCTCTTTTTAATTTTTAGTTAAACATTTAGTGAATATTTAAAGTGAAAAAGTTATCAATTTAAAATGAACATGAAATATTTTGATTGTTGCAGGAATTATGGGATATCATCTGTCATGCGAGCACTTTAATCAGCTCCTAGATAGAGGATGTAGCCGGTAATTCTACAAGTAAAACAAAAGTGACAGAAATGCTTTGTTGCTCCAAGTTTTTTATCTTGCTTTAGTAGAGAAAATTTTCCTAAAATTCACTTGTGAGCTTCGAAGCGAAATATTAGTACAAACCAAATCAAGTCACTTTTGTTTTTGAATAGTCTTTCTATATATTATCAAATCTTGTGGGTTTCTCAAATTTTAGGCCCCAAATTTCAGGTATGGTGACATGCAGTCTTTCGGTATCACATTATAACGAATTACTTGATAGAGGGATGAGAAGGTATCATTTTTAATCTTTATCTTTATGATGCGTTTAAGCAATGTTTACTTTTCAGGTCTGGAAAGTATTTGTACAAGCCGATAATTTCTAATACATGTTGTCCGCAATATACAATCAGGTATCTGTTTCCCTATAAAATGTTTCCAACATAATATTCGTCATTATATGCAGTGCTTCGAAAGGTGTATACTTGGTTTCAGTATGGAAAATTTGATTTTAGACTTGATGTTAACAATTTTCGCTTGTCAAGATCACAGAAGAGAGTGCTGCGTCGGATGAACGATTTCCTTCAGAAAGATATCCGACCAAGCGAACGAATAAAAATGTCGGAGTGTAATTCAGACCAAGCACGAATAAAAATGTCGGAGTGTAATTCAGACCAAGCGAAAACGACAACTGGAAGCAGCGATATTTCATCAAATTCTCAAATCTCAAGTCAAAAAGTCAAAAATGTTCAAGAGGATGAGAAAGAAGCATTAAATCATGAACATCGGAAAAAAGGAAAGAAGAAAAAAGTTCTTAGGCAAGAAAAAGCTTTTCAAAAAATGCGCGACAAGGGTATCGATATTAAAGAGGTTTAGATTTAATTGGCTTATTTAATTATTGAACACCTTGCATTGGAAACTGACTTGTTGATCGAAGACTTTAACTTATTTTTTAATTATTTTAGGCTCAACGATTACGTCAAGAAAAAGAAAGATTTCGAAGAAGGACACTAGAGTCATTCATTGTCAGTGACGACTCAGAAACTTTCAAACATAAATTAGAAGTAACTTGTTATTTGGCAGTTTCAAGTAATATGTAGATTTACTTCATTTTGGAAATTTCTACTCTTAATTTTTTCTTACTAATCAGTTTGCAGTTTTCATCAGACCAACAGGTTTCAGTGGTCATCTTCTCTTTCATTTTGAACTGAAACTTGAAAATTTTCAAGAATTTTTTTCTTTCCCAACTGACTACATAAAGTTTTCCTGTTCCTAGGTACGTTTGGTTAGCTTAGATTCATCTGAGTTCTATGAGACTTTCAAAGAAAGTTTCAATCTGTACGAGAAATACCAAACAAATGTTCATCACGATACTCGCTGTAGTAAGGCTGGCTACAGGAATTTCCTTGCAGATTCACCACTTTTCAACGACGAAAGAGACCAAAGCAAGGTATGTTATGTTTAATTCATTTTGACGATTTCAGTTTTTCGTTTTTATCGTTTTATTTCCCTTATGTTTCTTCTTTGATTTCTGGTATACTTGGTTCAAAAAAATGTTTTCACTTGCAGTTTGCATCTTAAAGATATTTTCTAAGTTTGTAGTTATTTTTAAATATATCGGTGAGAAAAAAATACAATGTAGCAATCAAAGGAATGACTTCAGAGTATAGCACTTGGTTCATATCATCAGCAGTATTACCTTGATGGCCGTTTAATAGCAGTTGGTGTTGTGGATATTTTACCACGATGCTTATCATCCAAATATCTCTACTACGATCCTGACTACGAATTTCTCACCCTCGGAACGTACACTGCATTACGGTATGATCATGAACTTAGATTTTACTTGTAGATAAAATATTTAGGGCAGTGGTTTTCTATAGAAAGCCCTTCGCTAGATTATTTGATGAGACCAGAAAAAATGTAGCATTTTAATTAGAACGGAATCTAATAATTTAAAAATTCGTTTAGAGTTAGAAAAAATTTTTGTTTTGGAACCAGCACGAAAATTTCATTCTTGTCAAGGTATTTTCTTATTATATTTGAGTTTAAATTCCCATGAACTTCAGAGAAATTGCATTCACTCGAGAGCTTGGAAAAGAAAGACCGCAGCTGCACTACTACTATATGGGATTTTACATTCATTCATGCCAAAAAATGCGCTACAAACAGCGCTTTTGTCCGTCCGATTTACTGTGTGATCGTAGTTTCACATGGGTGCCGCTGAAAAAGTGTTTAGAAATGATAGAGAGATGTGGTGAACGAATCGAGGCATTTGCTCCAGATGCACCAGAGGCTGAGAAGTGTCCAGTGGAACTTGTAAAATGTCTTTACAAAATGTAAGTTGATTCTATTGACTTGAAGCGTATCTTGATATATGAAATACATAAGTAATACAATTCGCAATTATTGCACCAAATTCTCTTTAGGAATGTCCTTCCCTATCGGATTTTGTTAAATTTACCGGATTTCAAAGAAACGGAAACATACATGGAAGAATATGCCCGAATAGTTGGTCCGACCGCGCGAGAAATGTTGTTGTATAGAAAATGATTTTCATAGGCCCACTTTTAAAATTTTAATTTCTAAGAATTAAGTATATAAAAAATTTTATATGCAACACTTTTGTAAAGCTGCTACAAAGATTTGTAAACGAAATTTGATCTCAACTAGCTCATAATTCCTAAACTTGTCACGTTCGCGCTACAAGATGGAACATACTCGAAGCTGCTGGACGATTTATCAGCAAATTGAAAAAATTTTCGGAAAGGTCGTAGTTTCTATGGTCAATAAAATTGGATGATTCAAATCGCGAAATCCTAATTGATAGTTGGATTTAATGAAAAAAAACCATTTCAATAAGTTTAGCATTCGCAGTCATTTCTGCAATACTGGTAGATTCGAATTGGTGTTGAAGGATTCATCGCATCGATATCAAGATGGGAAGATTAATTCCATTCATTCTGTTTATGTGAAAGAATCTTATTATTTCACATTCTTTACACGTTTCTTTTTCAACTATGAGAAATAGTTTTTCTAAAAAGAAAAGCTCTTCGGTCATTGCATTTGCTGTATTATTTATGTTAGCATACACATTATCGCTGCAGGCTATGTCTGAATTTACTGTCTCGATGGTTTTGGTAAATTCCCTACGCCAGTGCATGACGTTGTAATATATAGATTTATTTTCATTCTCCTACTTTTCTCAGTTGCTGTAATACTGTCATGTGTTATATTTATGACAGACCATTTATCAACAAATGTTTTAAATTTGAGTATTTCAATAAGTTGTAAGTGCTAGAAAACTAGGTTGTTTGCTTTCAACTTTTATAGTCCCAGGATGTCTAACAAATTATTGCTGTTGAAATTTTGTTTTTAAATGAATTATGTCTGTGATTGTTTGGTCTTTCTTACCGAGTTAGAATGTATGATCCTACACAATACTATAGTCTAGTCCAATGTCCAATTCTAAATAAAGTTCTTTAGATTTAGGATTGCTCAGATGTGCTCTGTTATTATGTTTCTTTGCACTATAACTATTTGAAAATAAATTTTTTTTTAGAAGATAATTTCACTGTTGACAGAGATCATGTCGGGAGCATCTCTATATCGGATATGATTTTTCAAATTCAATACACTGTCCTTTCCTCTTATTCTTTAAGCAAAAGTAGTATAGAATGCATAATTAATCGAATACTATTATAAATTCATAATGGTAGGAAGGCAGAAAGCAATACCACCACCGTCTATTGTCGATATATCCTGTTGACTTTGGTAGGCAGATAGTGAGAGAAAGCGTTTGATGAATTGTCGCACTGAACAGAAATAGTAAGTTTTAGAGTAATTGATGAAGATCGAATGTGTGTTTATTACAGTACGTCATCCTTTCTGCCATCATCACCTGTTGACGTCTGATCGTTATTTGGTGCTGTTATAAAATTTATAGCTTTAATCGAAAAGCATGAGGGAATATTAGTAGGAATGTGATCCTGAAACTGTTAAGACTATTTTATGGTTGTATCGGCGATGTATGTTTCTGTATATTCATTATCATTTGATAATCAGAATCAGTGCCTGATAACACTAAAGATGATGGTCGACCTATATATATATACATGTATATATGTAATTCTATAGTAGTTATATGAGCAGTCGACGAAGACATCGAACTTTATCCATTTCATAAAAAAGATGTTTTAGATTGAACTTGAAGATAAGACTAAATTATCGCTAATAACTTATGAAAATCTTCTGTTAACATATTTTTTGTTAATCTGAGGCTGATAGCTATATATATATCTATATGACAAATAAGGTATCACATTTCCATTACTAATCTTGTTAGTCACACGTAGACAGTTTTTCCATCACAATGCTACACTGTCTGCTTGCGTAGGATGAAGAAAGAAATAAGGCTGAACGTAAAGAGAGAAAAGTATCGTATGGAATAGATTCAAAGATTCCAAAAAGTTTTTCTGTGTTTCATGTAGGAAATTTTACATTGTCATTTTCTCCGAACTTAAACTTATGAAGTTAATTAACATCGCTGTTGCTTCTTACAATTGTCACTAATGTCATTTATTATTTCACTTTCCAGGGCAACTCTAATGTGGTCCCTCGTATCATTGTTATCACTGCTAACAATATATAGGTTATCATTACTAACGCAAGCAACAGATGGGCCTGTACAAAGACGTTTTGAATATAAGCATAGTTTTCGTGCACCTGATTTGGCTTTACGTGACGGCACTATACCATTCTGGACAGTTATTGGTGATGCAATAGCTTCCAGTGAACAACTACGATTAGCACCGTCCATGAGAAGTCGAAAGGGTGAGTTTGGTATCTTACTGTGTTAGAAGGTTGTCACAAGATTTGTTGTAAGGTCTTGACTTACTAGTATCGATAAGTTATTGATGATAGGAGGTAGGATAGATTTTTCAGGTCTGATATTTGAATATAATAATTTTAGGACTTGCATGGAATAAGCGAGTAATGGCTGAGTCAGACCATTTTGAAATTCAAATTGCTTTTCGAGTGACTGGACAGGGTCGTGTTGGTGCTGATGGCATTGCTGTCTGGTATACCGCTCAGCAACCCACTCTTGGTCCTGTAAGATTTTTTTTTCGCAACTAGTTTTTGTAATTTTAACCGATCAAATTTAATAATTATGGATGTCACGGTCAACAGATCTCAACTTATTGCTTCTGAACTTTCCGGCAAAATAACAGTTCGTCGTTTTTGTGATATCTTTTGCAGGAATGATAGCCTACCGTTGAATTTAATATCAGCTATTACGTCGAACATTTTAGTCACCAATCACTAAGATTTGTTTCGTCATCAGTTGCCGAAAAGTATATACTTGTAGGAAATACGAGGGCAATTACCTTTTTCTACTCATTAGTGTTTACTTTCTTTTATGATCTCGATGACATCGTTAGCCTTCACATTCATGGAAGGAAGGCCTCTCGTTTTATTACAGGTATTTGGAGCGAATGATTATTGGACAGGAATGGGGCTTTTTCTGGATTCGTTTGATAATGATGCACAGAAAAATAATCCATTTGTGGCGTTAATGATTAACGATGGTACCAGACAATATGACCATCATACAGATGGCTCCCAACAAATGCTTTCAGGTGGACTCTTTCTCCAACTTCCAATTTGATTTTTGGAGAAGAATTAAATTAATAGCAACAGTTACCGCATCTAATGACTTGTGCAAGACTGGTACCTAATGAAAATGATTTTTCTATAGTCTGTATTGTAGGTATCTTTTCATTAGAGATACCAACTTTGTGGAGTTTCAGGTTGTCAGAAAGATTTTCGTAACAAGCCGTATCCAGTGCATTTGAAAATTGAGTATCTTCGCAATGTTCTAACCGTATCAATATCTGATGGTCTGCAAGCTGTACCTCGTTACGAATTATGTATTCGGTCTGAAAACATATTTTTGCCAAAGAACGGGTTTTTCGGTATATATTGCAAATTATGGCAATAAAATAATAATCATGTTTAGTTAAGGTTTTATTATAAATTGGCAGGTACAGATTTTGCAAATTAAGAAAGTGTTTTAACTAGAAACACTAATTTTTTGAATCTTCAGGTATTTCCGCTGCTACGGGCGGTTTAGCAGATGATCATGATATTGTTAAATACAGCGTATTTTCATTATACACCGACAGAGGACCAGCGCCTTCGGCTCTTCCACAGGAGGAGAAACAGAAATATGATGCTGAATTTGAAAGACAGATGAAAGAGTATGAAAAAGAACGACAGAAGTATGAATATTGTGTCAAATAAGATTCTTGGTTTAATGAATTGGCTGTACTTTTTAAATATTTTTTCGGCTTTATTTTGAGAAAGGTAATAGAATAAAGGAACTTTGTTTCTTTTTTATTTTTACAGATTCAAGAAGGAGCACCCCGACAAAGCAAAACCGGACACATTGGATGAAGAAATCGCTGGAGTATACGAAGATGCATCGCAGAGAGAAATGAGAATGATTTTTGAAATGCAAACAAATATCCATCAAGTTCTACAACATTTGGAAAATCGATTGAAGGATATCAGGTATCCTTGAGTGATATTTTCTTACGTGAAATCACTGTGATAAAAAATTAGAAAATATTCCAAAACATCACTTTTAGTCAGCAACAAAATGTTCAATCTTCATTGATTCAACAGTGTACAGCTAGAGTTAATGAAGCTGCGCTTGGTAAACCGGGTGAAGTGGCTATCGGTGCTGGAGGTTTCCAGCAGCATGAAAAGAATGAAGCGTTGCAGGTTGCTATCTTCTGTAACTTTTTTGTTTATTGCTATCGATTACTTCTGTGTATGTAAGCTAGAAAACTTTTATATTTGTTATGAATTTTTGTTATAGTCGCTACGGGATCTAACATCTAGCATCCGGGACATAAAGAGCTACGTAAATGAAATATTCACTCGTACCTATAATCTCGAACAGAAAGTAGGAGGTGGAAGTGCAGTGGGTCCTCCATCTAGCACAGGGCAAGATCCAGCTTTGCGATCTCTAATGGAAACAATACAAAATGATGTACGACAAATTAGAACAACACAACTTGGAACGGTGATTTTTATTTAATTAGACAGATTTTAAGTCTTGATAACTAATGAAAACAAGCGTTCAACTCTCCTTTGAAACGTCATTAAAATGAAAACGTCATTAACGCTTTTTTTGCAGCTAAATCTTATTCGTGAAACATTATCCATGCTGTTATTCTAAGAGAGCACTTTCAGAATTTTTGTTATGCCATTTCTTTGTGTTCCGAACATTCTTCAGATATTTCCTGTTCCTTCCTTCCCCGACCTATGACCATTTATTTATTTCTACGTTCTTTAGTGCTCCATCTTACTGTTTCCTAAGTGAACGGTGGTAACGGAAGTTCCTTTCATTAACTGCAACATACTTTTCAGCCCAATGCTCAACCAGTTGGTGATAATTGTGCGAATGTTTCCTGTTTGTCATCATCATTTTTCGTAACTATTATTTTAGTGCAGAGCACAATTATCGTCCTCGTCCTGTGGATAAGGTATGTTTTCAACAGTAGTCCATGACTTTTATTTCCAAGCAAATACATACACTACTTTATTAATCATCTTTCTAAAGTCTTATTTTTAAAGTGCCTTTGATTTCAGAAGTAAGCCGGAGAAAGCGAAGTTTTACTAATAGGATTTATGTTTTTGAAGTTGTTTCGGGTGATTTTTTTCAAGAAGTCTCGACTACAATACATTGTGCACAACATTTCATTTCATTTCTTGAGAAAAAGAAGGTAGTGACGGTTATAATGTTGTACACACTTGCAGTTGCCAGATTTATTGGAAGAATTCCTACCACATTCTTTTTAGCTTTTTTGTTCCTTCAATTCGGCCAAAGGTTGTGATAATTATTAAATTATGTGGCACTCTGTTGTATATTGACATAAATTATTACTTTTTAGATTCGTTTTTTCTGTACCTTACGCTCCTAGATTTTTGTTTTAAATACAGATTATTGAATAACTAAAATAACTAAATTGTAGTCCTTTAGAATAATGCAGCTTTTTCTTATTCGATCAAATTATTCTTAAGACAATCTGTTATTGTTATTGAAACAATGTAGGCGAATCATTATATCTTTCTGATGCAAAGTAAATGATTTGATTTGTGCATAGGAATAGTTTATAATCTTTGCTGGATGTGATCCAGTATTTTTGAGCATAGGGAATAATCATATAGATGCTGTGAATTACACTTATAGAGGGTGGTCGTCAGGGTTCATTACATTGTTCCATTTCACTTATCTGTTTTTAAAATTTCTGCTAGTAAAGGTTTTTGTTTTACCAGTACAACCTCGGCGGTGAACAGTTTTAGTGGACGTATCAGGAGCAACCAAAACATGCTTCAAAAACTTTAGTTTATAAATGAAAATACTAAATCAAAGTCAAGTTTCAACCACCCCAAATACATCAGACTACCTGCTATTAGGATTAAATGAAATGTATTTTTGACATTTATTTCCAGCAGGTAAGGGAATAAATAGTATGTCAGAATTTGTCACTCATCAAATCATCGACTGACTGCCGTAAGACTGGTCTGAGATCTACCATTGGGAAGCGATCAATATTATTGAGTATTTCAACCGCGCATTTTTCACGAAATAAGGAAAAATCGTCTGCAATCCGCAGATGCGTCAGAATATCTTTCAATTTTTGCTCCGAAGTAATGCTTCGTTTACCAAAATGCTCCTAAAAATTGTTTCCTAAGGAACAGAAAGAAGTTTTTGCTTTTTTAATGGACTGGTTTGTATTTCGTTTAATTTAAACAGTCGAAGCAAAATATTACCTGAAAATTTATTAGGAAGCTTGGTTCATTTGATAGCTTCTCCATTGCTTTACAGGTGACCCATGTACACTTTGCTCCCCTCAAATCGTTTCCTACTTTACCCATTATCGACTTGTCTCCAAAGCAATCCATATAATCATCCTAAGAATTTTTTATAAGAATGAAATCGAATATTCTGCTTGTGCTAGAAATGATATTAATAGCCAGCATTTCAAAGTCACCGAATTTTGCAAAAATAGTGCAAGGCAGGTCAATTTTTTAATCAACGGAGTTTACCACCAGTTTCTGAATTTGAGGAAAAAGATACCAGGGATTGAAACAGATAACCCAGTTGGTATGCGATCCATTTCAAAGATTCAATGATTAACGGTTGCGCAGTCAAAAGAGCTGCAACCTGTAGTGGTGTGAAATAAGTATAGTGCGATGTTTTGTGCTGCGTTATTGTCCAGTGTCTAAAATTGACCATCGGGAAATAGAGCATTATTAGTAAAATGACTTAAAATTCCGTAAAGTATTACTAACCTTTGCCAAGTACAGTCTTCAACAACTTTTGTATCACTATCAAGTATTTGCCCAAGTACTGTAACACGGCGAGCCTTAAAAAAATGGTTTCGGAGGAAAATATATAGGGTTGCCTACCCAACATAACAAAAACAAAAAATTTTCAGCTCGTAACGTCATTTTTCAAATTTAAAAATAAATAAAAAAAACCATCAAAACATTAGCTTACTTCATCAATAGCATCTCTAACTGCAGCTGGAACTTGATTACTGCGTAGAATGTATGATACCATGCAGTCCAGCAATAAACCATCATTAATTCCATTTATTCCTATCCCTTCCTAAGAATATTTCAAAAACTTATCAAAATATATCGATTACTAGACCAAATGGTACATAAGCGATTTCCTATATCATAATAAGAAAAACATGATTCCAAAACACTAAACAGCAGAACTATCTCATAGAACGAAGGATAAAAATAACCAATCGATGCCAACATGGTTTGCCTCTTCTGCTGATGCCTTCATCTATTACATCATCTTCAATGAGGAAAAAGGTTTGCAAAAGTTCCAAGCAGGCCGCTATATTTGTTACCATTTCCAATCGTTTTTCATCTTGTTGCCCGCCAAGTGCCTTATAGGCTCTTACCAACAATACACTTCGATTACATTTACCACCACAAACAGAATGGTCGAACAACTACACTGCCAAAAAAATCTTTAACAGAAAAATCTCACAATTTAATTCGCACTTTTCCACAGTATTTATTTTGATGAATAGCAGTCAATGAAGTCGCAATTCAAAAAAAAAAATGTTTGCTTCAATGGCTGATATGTAAACGAAGTCTCACCTTATCGACTCGATCTCTAATACATTTCGCTTCATGTTCGTGCAGACCATTGACGAACTTCTGAACAGCAATTTTCTTAATACCCTTTATTGCATCAATAATTTGTTTCCTACACATACTGCAAGAAATTCTTCACAATAATGACGATTATAGCAACCATCCAGGAAAAGATGGTGAATGTGAGGAGCTCATATGGTTGTCATTCCAAATACTTCAGAAAAGCTTACTGTGCACAGCGAAAATAGGTTAAATACTCCATAGTAATTTTCAACAAGTGTGGAATTTTAAACAGCAAAATATATTTAATAAAAAAATCTAGACAAATTTATAAAACAATAACAAACTTTGTTATATGTGTTATCCACATGAAGGGACCTGTAAGTTAAGAAGTACCCAAAACGAAGACAATAATATGAATAAACGAACTGCGAATAATACAGTGAGCAGTAAAAATGCAATAATGTTATCATTGAATAAATCAATTGGGTAGGTTAAACATTAACCTCAGAGTTTTTTTTTCATATTCTATGACTATAGAATATGAAAAAATTAAGTAGGCGAATAAAAAAAAACTAACAGCGAATTTCGTTGTTTTTCGACTTAAATAATATATACGTTTTCATAACTGAACGAAATAATAAGCGTCAAAAAATTATACCGACTTCTCATGATAAATGTGTTCATGTTCCACCATCCGATACACGAACTCGGGTAATCAACAAAAAAACATCTAAAACCCCAGTTCTTGTGTGCTTTGTTTACACGTCTTATCTAAAACGATTTTAGCAATTAGGGCTAAAAGGCACAGCTATTACAGTATGGTTAATAAAATAAGACTAGCTAATCCCATTCTTCATCGTCATCTGTTGGAGATTCGCTGTTACTATCAGAATGCCCCAGAATATGCTCCATCCTACGACGCAATATAGCCGCCACATCATTCGCTTCTGCAGCTGCTTTTTCTTCTGCTGCTTGTTCCTTCCTTTGCACCTACAAATGATACTTTGTAAAATTTCATATTTCACAAAGAAAGCTCCACAATTACTATTTGTTAGAACATCTTACCTGCTTAAGTTTTATACCAGACTGTATTTCGGCGAGCAAATTGGAATGTGTATCAGAAATTTGAGTGGAGGAAGTTTCGTTTTTCTCTTCTTCCTTATTGGCAAAAGATGCAACAATAACAGGAGACTGGTTAGGTGCTGTAGGGGACGTGATCGAAGATGGAGGTGGTGGCGGTGGTGGTGGAGGAGGAGGAGGAGGAGGGGGAGGTGGAATTGAATTACCAGATGGGGCGACATACTGCATTGCAGGTGGAGAGGGCATCTGACAAACTAGTGAAGTATGCATGAGAGGTGGTGGTGGTGGTGGAAGATCGTCTTCCAAAAGAGAATCGTCTTGTAAGTCAATGTCAGCCAACTGACTTGCTATTTGATTTTCAGCTAAAACAACTGGCGATTCCTGAAATTTTATATGGTTTTGAAAGAGTAACGGAGAATTTTATGTTTGAATAAATAAGGCTTTAAAACAAACAATTCCATCACTATTTTTTCAATGTTCATTGAAATCTCAAAAAACCTTGCCTCTTTAACAGGTGAAGAAAAACGCGCAACTGAAGCTTTATTTGGGATCGTAGTAGCATATCCATTACCAGCTGGTACACTCATTCCAGCTGGTGGACGAACTTGATCGATATGCACTATTTGAGGTGCCTGGTACTCCGCTGGAAAGTGCATGATATCTGCAGGGCGCTGCTGTGATGCGATAGAATATCTGGAAATATAATAAGAACTACATCGATACTCTTCAAAACGAAATCCAGTATGCGTGAGAAAAAATAATACAAGCATAAATATAAGCATACAACACTGTAGTTTCAACCTTGGAATGGAATCCCTTCCCATACTATTTGTTACAGGCTGACGATTACGTTTCTTTCGAGGACTTTTGTTTTCTGCTGGTGATCTAATGGCACGTCCACGCCGTCCATCACCAACATCTTTCAGCATTTCTTGTCTCCATAAGTCGAAGAAGTATGACGGATCTGTATAGTACCTACAAAACATGTATGCAATTTTCTTTTCCATATGATATCAAAATACAATCTTTCCTGTATTCAAATTCTCAGTAAAGAAAGGAAAAATCTGGCAAAGGCTAACCTAAGCGCATTCTTTTTGTCATCTCTGTAAGGATTTAGAGCGTCAAGATTGGGAGGTGGATCACAAGAAGCATAACATTCTGCTAAGGCAGAAGGTAACGTCTGACGATCTAATGTATGTTGATCGATTATACAGCTACTTTTAAATGGTTTCCGCAAATGCAAGTCTTCAAGTGACACTGAAATATTTCCATCACATATGAAGTCCACAGAGAATCGAATTACAGAATCAAATCTTGAATTGAATTCATAACCTTAAACATCGCGTGTAGTTTACAGTTACTGATGACGATGTACTTTGCCTCATGCTTCAGAACATAAATTCAATCATTAAAGTAAATGAACCTTGTTCTTGTGTGTAGTCCAGCTGTGTTACCTTATGCGTCAATCTTTCAATCCTCTGCGATAAAGTATTTGTTTTATGATCCAATTTTACGGCCTCGTGATAAATTTCGCCAAAAATATGTTCAGCATGCCGGCTTAGTGAACTCAACTGTCGAATTAAATTTGCTAGTGTACCGTTCGCAACGCATTCCAATTCATCTTGTTGTATCGAAGATGGTAAACAATGGCGGCTTACGTCAACTGGTGAGATCGCACGCCTAGTTAGAGGCATCTAAAATGTATGCCACTTTGTAGTTGTATTTGCCCATCAGTTAGAAACTCTTTTACTGTAATATTCCCAGGACTCAGCCTATTTTTTTTCACACTGGTACACCCCTAGTACAATCCCTAAGAGTTTCAAAGTAAAGTACCACAAAAGAAAGCCTATTAATGAGTATCTCGCAGATGCTAAAAAGTAGCAATACATCAATGAAATGTGCTGGTGACCCTACACCTACCGAACATCGAGGAGTGGATTGAGCACGCAGTTACGTTGTTCTGGATAGGCTTAGGCTCGGGTCGCTAAGGGATCGAATTTCTATGCGGACAGGGATGACGTGGAACGTGTTAGATATTAGAAATAAGTGCGCGGAACATACCTATGGGTAGCTCGTTTTGCTAAAAAACAAGTGACGCTTCATCCTTCTCACAGTTCATTTCTAAAATCCGGAAATTTAGGATGTTCTTAGTTCTACGTTTCCCAATGATAGCACGATATCATATGTACGTCAACGCATCGAGCAAGATGTCACTTCATAGCGTGCTGCATGCATCAATTACTTACAGAGTGCCTGAGATACGTGAAGAAATGAAGAGAAGAAACGGTAGGGAGGGAGCATCCAAAAATGCTAACAGTGATAAGAGGAATGTGAACGATGAAAACGGAAAGTTAAAAAAGGAGGATCGTGCGGCGGAGGGAAAGAAGATGAAAGTTGAAAAGAGTGGCAAAGAAATCAAAATTATTAGCTGGAATGTCGCCGGTCTTAGAGCGTGGATAAAGGTCATTTTATTTTCACTTCACAAAAACTCCCAGAAATAACGCAAATACTCGTAGCTGATTCTTTCGATACTACCTTTTCAGGTCAAGTGCTAATTTTCAAAATTGAGGCTCACCAGCATTATTCATTCATACATAATTTCTACTACTTAATGTTTAAATAAATGTAATTAATAATTCGGAAAAAGACACTGTAATTTTTGTTTCTAGAGTATCTAATGTATTTTCTCTAATTCACTCATCTGTAGAAGGGTGGACATTCAATTTTGGTTGAGGAAAATCCGGATATTGTTGCTTTGCAAGAAACGAAATGTGTTGAAATTCCCAGTGAATTGCAAGATGG
Organism: Litomosoides brasiliensis; assembly: GCA_013365375.1. NCBI lineage: Eukaryota > Metazoa > Nematoda > Chromadorea > Rhabditida > Onchocercidae > Litomosoides > Litomosoides brasiliensis. The sequence continues at coordinate 219,641 of JABVXW010000037.1, forward strand.
CTATCATAGTTTTTTAAATTCGTCGGAAAAATCAGGACATGGTGGTGTGTTGCTGCTTACGAAAGAGGAGCCGATCAAGGTAGCAAATTCTCACGCAAGAATAAAAAAAGATTCTAGAATACATTATTTCCTTGCTTATTACTGTTAATTTTATATTGCTCTTTTCAGGTGATGTGTACTTTTGATGACAAATCTACGTGTGGTTTGGATGGGAATGGTAGGGGACGGATTATTGTTGCTGAATATGACAGTTACTATCTTATTAACGCCTATGTTCCAAATAGTGGACGTGGTTTGGTGAATCTCGACAAACGAAAAATTTGGGATGATTACTACTTAAATTTTATCAAAAAACTTGATTCAAATAAACCTGTTGTGTATGTTGGCGACCTGAACGTTGCGCATCAGGAAATTGGTAGGTGATTTCATATGTCTTCAATAGTCCACGTTGGTAATGAGTATCATTCATTTACATTAATACTTTGCATTCAGACTTGGCGAATCCAAAAACTAATCGCAACAAAACAGCTGGATTTACAGATCAAGAACGGAATGATTTTACTCGATTGCTTGATGCGGGTATTTATTATATTAACATTAAAATTACCGTAAACTACGAAAAAATTCGATTCTCGATGGAATTTTCAATTACTTCTCATGTTTAAAACATCTCAATACAGGATTCGTCGATGTTTTTCGCAGACTAAATCCAGAAAAAGAAGGTGCTTATACTTTTTGGTCGAACATGCATAATGCGAGGGAGAAAAATGTGGGTTGGAGGTACGTCTTTTTTCATTGTTTATTTTGATTTATTTTTTTCCTAAAAAAATATGGGTACAACTATATATTCTGTAATATCTACTAACTTGAGTATGCTATAAATCTTGGAAAGTTTGCAATTTTTAGGCTCGATTATTTTGTGATTAGTGAACGGATTATGAATAAAGTAAAGGGCTGCAATATTCTGCACTCAGTGAAGGGAAGCGATCACTGTCCCGTGACTCTTACAATTGAGCTGTAAAATTGGGCTTTTATTGGATCTACTTATGATACATCGTATTTCGAGGACCTAGTTGCATTTTAGAGTTCAAAGTTGTTATTTGTTCTTTTGGAATTTTTTATCCCATTGCGGATTAATCACATCAGATTTACTCTTTTATTTGTTTGTTTATCACTTTGTATTTCTCCTCACTCTGTGTATTGACTTTTTTGTTTTTCCCAGCAAGCTTTAAACTACAGTTATACGTACCGCTAAAAAAACTATATTCTCTGTAAGCTTCAGAAAGATATCTCAATAACTTTATAAGAAAATTACATGCACAATCGCTGGAAACTATACAGCAACTGAAATTAACATGAAATATAAGGTTAGAAAGAAAGCAAAAAACTAATGCTAACCAAAAATTCAGAATGATAACGAATTAAATGGATTTCCATTAGGCCATCATACCAAAACTTTTCTTCTTTTTTAAATCTTGTATGCGATTGTGCATTAGTGACAGTGGATCATATTGGTGTACGTCGGAGAATTTGACAATTTTTTCTAACGAATTTAGTCTTTGTTATATTTTATGTACTCTACCATTAATGAATTCAGCATTGTAACATAATAAGAACAAAGAAACAAGAATGTCCAAACTGAATTTGACTAGATGAAAACTGACTATTTTTTTCGTTAATTTTTTCAGTAGTTTAGTAGTACTTTATTCAAAAAGAAGTTCTATACATATTTATTACTACAGAAAGAAAGCTTCACTATTCGTTAGATAATTCAGCAACCAATTCTAGATTAAATGAAAAAAAAATTAAATGACAGTTTCAGATACTCAAGCTAGTGATTTGCTATATATACGTTACCTTAAGAGCCTTTTAATAGAGATAAGGACTATATGTTGTTGGAGTTTAATTTTGATATGCAGGCAAATTACAATTATTACGTCATTCCAACACAGATCGTTCTAAGTCTTCCAAAGAACAGTAAGGATAAAAGTCATACATCAATTTACATGAACTAAAATGGAATCGAATTAATGCAATCTTTCATGACATGAGAATTGCAGAACGCGGTAAAGAATTAATTTCTGTGAGTTCTTACATCGCTTTTGCTGTTAGATAAGTCATTTGAGAGCTAATTAATTGACCAAGGTATATTTTGTTAAACAGCCTGGGCAACTACGATTTAGAGCACTCTTAAAATTTAGTTTTGTTCGATGCATTTCAAATCCCGATGAAAGGTTGGTAGAATTTGAAGGGCGAAACATCATTGAAAAGAAACAATATGACCAATACGATAAGGAAAAATAATCCACATTCTATTTATAATAAACCACACGAGATAAATAAAATACCTGAATATTTTTTTAAAGGTGTCGTTGCACCAAACATATACATTCCATCGAAAAAAAACTCATCCGGACAGCCAACACAGGCTAAAAAATTGTGTTAATCACAAATACCAAAATTAAGTCACATAAATTATAAATTATATCCATCGAATTCTATTTATCTGTAAGCCTATTATGAAAATAAAGGGGACGAGGGAAAAGACAAAAGCAAATATTCGAAGATCCGGACAAAGAACAGTGATTGAAGGTATGACGAAACTGTAAAACTTATTAGAAGATTACACAATGGAAAGAAGAAGGCTCGTTTAAACAAAAATTAGTATACCAGCTCAGAAGTTAGCTGGACTAAGTTTTTATTAAAAATACTAACAGAGTGAAGAAAAGAACAACGAAAAACGCATAATATTTCCGCGCAGATGTTGCCGAAGTCATCTTTTCTCCGTATTTGTCCAATAAATCCAATATGACACCATTTGTCCAACCAAATCCAGTCTGGAAAATTTTTAAAGCTTTTTCTCTGATAGTTGTCAAATCATATTCTACGGAGCTACTGTATAAGTTGCAATTAACATGATTTATTAAAATACTGAAAGATTAAGATCTCAAGAAATTAAGTTTAAAATCACAAGACATCAAAATATCCAGTCAGTAACTTAAAACTTGTCTATTGAATATCAAAAATATATGAATAAACAGTTCATACTGAAGATAAATTTTGTGCTTGAAAGTTCTAACGAACCTGCACTTCGTATTCTCCACCGGAACCAGCGCTACATTCTTCAGAAATTGCTGAGACGTTATACTTTTCAAACATTGAATGAGTACGTATAAAAGATTTGTATGTTATACTTAACCACTGTGTTGCCATAGCTTCAGCTGCCTATAATAAAAATATTCCAATTCATAAAAACGAGTAAAATGAAAACATCACACACAAATAACAATAACAAGAGAAAACACATTCTTGGGAAATATTTTAAAAGAATGATCTGTACCGAAAACTATAACACATACCTTCATTAGTACAGGATCACCGGTAGTACGAAAGCCTTCGATTACCATATGTACCATTGGCGGCCATGCATTATCCTTATCCCATTGCTGTTCACTTTCCATTGCCAAAGAAGTTGGTAAGCCATTGGTGAAATTCAACGCACCTTCCCTCTGTATGTTTTGTAATGACAAGAGTTTAAAAAAAAAACTTAAAAATTCGTCGTTTTAAATGATAATAGGAATGCGGTTCGAAGAATATGGTATTAAGCAGACTACCACTGGAACAGTAAATTATAAAGCACAGAAAAGCTTATAAAACATACTTTCAGGTAGTCATAAGTTCTGTGTGGAGTAATTTCATCCTCGTCGTCATAACACTTTGCATACAAGGGTAGAGCATTCGAGATGTAATATGTGTTGGAATGAATCTAAAATTTTGCACTTAAAATGTATAATTTGTAAAATGTGAATGTTCCTTATAAAAAAATAGTATGAACAAGGTACAGTAGATATCTCTTACTATTATACCAGACATTTCTCATTCAAAAAAGACGTTCCATGCCAAAAAGTAATTTCAAATAAACCTTTTTCTCTAGATCGTAATCATACCAAATCCCATCAGTTTCATTCCAGTGGATAAGTTTCATCACTAATTTCGCCATTTCATAGCGTGATTGGTAGAGTGATACTTTTGGAAAATTACCTGAAAATAAGATTTAGTTCACAATGGTGATGCGCACTCGATTTAGTTTATTTCACATACTATAATACGTCGGAAAAGAATAATGATGGAAAATTTTTATCTACATGTGCAAGATTTTTAATGTTGTAAGGGGCAGAAGCAAATTAAAATGAATTACTACATTGCTTGTGACCTCAGAATTACAAGATTTCTTGGACTCAAATTTCTTCCCTTGGTAATCCACTAATCGTTTGATATACCTAATTCCTTAAGCAAACATATGCATAGGAAAGCACTCCTTCATCCTTTATAAGGTAACAAAAGATTATTACTTAAGACATTACAATGACATAAAAATTAGATTTTATAATCAGACTAAATCGTTGATCAATAAAAAGTAGTTAAAGTAATCCAATGATTTCGAAGAGGAGAAAACATACCAGTAATTTCATAAAAAGAGGCCATAATTCTGGCATTGATACAAATAAAGGCATTCAAATCAACGGGTACAATAGACCAAGTACGAATTGATTTTATATCGTGCATTTCTGGACCACTCTGCGCAAACCAGCGGGTACTGAAATCCCAACCTGTTTCAGCTGCTGATGCTATGTTCGACCATATCGACTCTTTTTCGGCTGCAGGGAAAAGAATTGATAACTTCATTTATTCTGATAAAGTGAAGTATATGAGCTGAGAAAAAGTAAGATGGCTGAAATGATAACGAATAATAAACATGCGCAATGAATAATTAATCAGCATACATAATGAGAAATAATAAGCGTCACTGTAATTAGGAAGTAGACAAAGAAAAAAAGAGAAAACGAGTACGTATATATAACTAACAGGACATTCCAAAACAATCAAAAAGATTACGCGAATTACTCGATACTTTTTATGTTAATGTTTTAGACTAACCAATCGAATGAAGATCTTTCGCTAATTCCAAATCCTCTCTGTAAGATTCAGGGCGTGGTGTTTTCATACTTACACGATATTGGAAAAATGAAATATTTACATCATGTTTTTCATGGTGGAAAGATTGAGCACGTTGCAGCATCCAAAAATTATACTCCCTCTCAAGCATTGGAAGCATCTATAAATATGTACTACAAACGATTTTATGTCGATGGAGGGACAGAATTCTTTAATCGAGTAAAAAATAGCTTTAAGTATTTTAAGACTTGAAGCGTGAATTTCTCGATTCTTCAGGAACGGTCAGAAAGACGGATAAGTTAGGAGGATATCACACAAACATATTGACCACATAATCACGTATCGAAATATACAAACCTCGTAAACAAAATCTAAATCACCCGTGGCTAGATAACACTCATAAACCATTGGTGTAAGCAATGGTGGTTGAGATCTGACCAGATAATATACGCGACCACCATTCGGTACAAAACCATGACTAAATGATATTAATTCACTATTTATCGTTTCATTAAGTGTTGCTTATTGCTATTACACTCAGAAATGTTTGCTGAAGAATTTTACCACTTCAAATATAACACAAAAATACGCGTGGGGAAAAATAACTCACTTATCAACCATATAAGCTAAATTGCGAACAATTCCTTTTGCTGTTTCATACATTTCCGAAAACAGCAAACCTTTCACTATCCAGAAGGAATCCCTGAAAATATTCTTGTGATAGTGCAAGAAATCTGCTTGGTTGACTTCTAAGAAACTACTTTTTCTGAAATGGAAAAAGTAACAGAAATTTCCTTAATAAGTCACCGAATTTAATAAGCTGGTCTATGTGTGTACAGAAATTTCAAGGGAGCATTTTTGCTAGAAGATTTTTTAACTCATTTTCCTCAATGTATAGGTGATAATTTAGGAAATAAAAAGCAACTCACCAATAATAAAATTCACGGAAACGACCACCTGGTATAATAAACGGATGAGGAACATAGAGCAAAGAATAGAGTTCTTGGTGCTGTTTAACATCTTCTTTTACCTTACATGAAATTGAAAGACAAATAAAATGAAGTTAAATTAGGTTCTATAAAAGTCGAGTTTCAAGATATTGACTTTTCGATTTTTCAAACTATTTAATATCGATTATAACTCCAATTAAAACCTACCTTTCTGCAAAGGTCCCTCCATATTCTGTGCAAATGTAATGCCCATCTTCTCAGGTGATAATTCTCAATTTTGAGAAAACTTGGTGGAAAGGCTATCCAGTCCTCCGGATACCATTCAATTAGCTCAAATCCGGGAGGATCAAAATGCTCATCCACGAATTTTTGCAACAGCGTTTTATTTTTCCAACTTTCACCGAAATTTTCAAAATCTTTCAGAGTTGTCACTAAAACAAAACAACGAATTTTAAATGGTATGAGATTCATATTTTGGAGATGTAACTTTTGAAATTTCTGAATTTTATAACAAAAGACTCAACAAATAGGTGCGAATTTCAAACATTAAGCCGATACAAATGGCTGTTATGCCATCAACTCATATGTGATCTAAAACTATTTTAAAGCAATGGTATCACAGGAATTCTAAAACTCTCCATCATTCGAATGCACTCCCCTCTTTAGTTTCTAATCCCATTTAATTTTTCTTTACTTTATAAATTCTAGAGGCCTATTTTGAGAAATACATCGCGAATTTTAGAGATTCCTAGAGATTCAAGAAACTACTGTGTCCTCCGCAATAAAGAGAATCTTAACTGAACTCAAGTTCTTCGATTTGAATGATTTGTTTAATAAGATAATTAAGGTTTTGCAGAAATATTCCATACCTGGATCATATTTTAAAGGCATATCAACAAAATGTTTGGAATCAGGATATAAATGTGCATCTTGAACTGCCTTCAAAATCGGGCCATCACAGTAGATTTGGCTGAAAATTTGATTAAGTCGTACAGAGCGAGAAAGAGAATCCATCATCCACTAATTCAAAGCAGAACACTTTAACCACTTCATTACTCTTTCATTTTACAATGCGCAAAAAAATTTGTAAAAGAATTTTTTTAATGATCTAATCCCTGTCTAACGTAAGTAATTCAATAATTTAACCTTTTACAATAGCTTTTAATAAAACTTACTTTAGCAAGCCAATGACGTAATAAAGCATTGTTTGTTTATCACAGAAATTGATACATTAGTTAATACAAATTTACATCACCAAGAGATGGAAAAGAGGTCAGGTGGAAATCAAATTAAAATAAGCGTTAGCTAAAAGCGAAAAGGAAATTTTACGAAATACACGCTTCATTCACAGAGCAGGAAATTTTTTGCCAAAATAATGAATACTGATTGAGGAGCAAGTATTGAGCAGGACATCAATACACGAACATAGTAAGAGCACCGGATCTTATAGAAGAAGCGAAAGGAATAAAATGCGCACTTCAAATATCTCTCGTTAGCATCGTCATCACTGAAACCACAATGTTAGATTTTCAACAAAAAGCAACTCGTTTCATTAATGCTGTAAAGTATTTAAAAAATTTCAAATTTAAAATCATTTCTTCAAAACACAAATTCTTAATATTTGTTTATTAGTGTTTTCCAGATGATGCAGAAAGAAACGAACTCCTGAGATATGAAATTTAAGAAAGATACTATGATATTTTTCTTAAATATGGATCAGAAAAACAGAAGATCCAGTTCACGACGATATATTTTGAAATGCCTTTCATGATGTGCTTCTTTCCATCCATCACATGCATTTTTCTTATCTATCATTTTGTATGCATAACAGAAATAGGAATTTTCATAGAATTTAAATCACTGTGATGATTTTTTCTGTGATGCCTTAGGTATTTTCATTGATTTCCGAAATTACACATCAAACATAACTATGTCAAATTGTTCTGTTCTACCTAATCCAATCTCTACCTTTATTACTACCTGAAAAAACTGCCACCTAATAGTCGCCACAAACGAAGTTACCAATGCAACAAAATAAAAAGCTGTCCTTTCCGCTATCTTCTCTCTCTCTCTCTCTCTCTCTAAATCATTATCTGTCATACCTACACATCTAAAGTAACATGTGACTTGTCTTTCCATCAATTTTTTAACATTTGATAAGTTGAACCAGTTTAGAACACTAGTTTTCAAACCAAACATTTTTTTTCTTCTAAATCAAACTAACAACTCGTAATTGAAGGATTAGCGAGTGTTCTGCGGATTTTAGTAAGAATAAAAATCGAAAATTAGTCAAACGCTATACACACCTATTTCATTATGTTTTCAGTAACTAGTAAGTTTTCTCATGCATCTATCTATTTAGCTTTAAAGAAAGTGAAAATAGATGTAAAAAAGGTATAAATTCATAATGCAAAAAATAGACACATTGGTCAACTTTAAAAATATTCAAAACGGCAAATTATTCGAGTAAATTTCAGAATTTTTTTCGTACACATACATATCGTTTTATTGTAATTTAATATCACATAACGGTTCACGTAATAGAAGGTACAGCTGTGACTATACACGTGTTCCTGATAAGAACAAATACTGTAACAATTAGCGGAAAAAGACCACTGCAACCCCCCAAAATTAACTGATGAAAAGAGTAGAAGTGTAGCACATCCGCATTCCCTCATCTTCGTGACGTATTCAAGGGACCGTATTACGAAATCTAAATGAACTTCTATAAAATTCAGATTCGATACAACGAAAATTCGGTGCCCAGAGTTTCTGGTTGTATGTTTCGCTGTCGTAGTTTTTCTCGCGTTTTTTTTTCTACCACAAGCCTTGATAGGATTTGTATGTACAAAACTTAGTATGGTTGCAGGTGTATTCGTAGGATAAAACACAAATTAATTATCGAGCTAAGGTTAAAAGAGTTAAGATTTAAAGTACACTACCTTATATATATTTCACTCAAGTAGTGAAATATATATAAGGTAGTGTACTTTATTCGCAAAATATGTTTGTTATTAAATTTCGGATAAAGTTTGATTTTTTTTCTCTGAAATCTTTTCCTAAATCTGAATTCATCTTGTTTCTATTATCGCTTTTAATTTTGGAATTATTCAGTGATTAATTAGTATTCAGTGAACTTTGTAGCTTAGACTAGATTTTAAGCCTGAAAAAGACAGGTAAAAAATTTTGCAGCATGTTTTCACTTAAGCAAGTTGTTAACAAAGTTCGGTGATTATTCGATTTTTACGTTTTTTCCAGATGTTTTAGTAAGGAAATATTTTAAAATTAAGAATAATCACATATATTAATTACTTTTTCCAGGGAAAGTGAAAAAAAAATTATACTTTCAGGGTAGTTTTACTAAGCAACTAGCCAATAAAGATATTGTTTTGCTGAATAATTTTCGAAAACGTATTCAAGTGAAACAGCTCATTAATAATTAGAATGGTTAGTAATGATAAAAAAGTGGCGATTATCGACTAATTGATCTATGTATCGGTCAGTCAACAATGGTTAATCTGTTTGTTGTTCCTGACCGTTTGATTTTTATTTTTTGTAAATTAGAAATATGATCATTTTAAATTCCAGTTTATTCGAATGTTAACCAGTGGATAGGAAGGATATCTTTCATCACTTTTGAAAAAATTAAATAAATTCAGATTATCATCTGTAAGTTATTTCATTTAGTGTCACTCTATTCTGCGATAAACGTATCCAGAACAGAAAATAAGTGTACTGCATTTAGCTGAAACGTAGCCTTTTTTAAAAGCAAGTAGTTTTAACTGAAAGAATAAATATTGCTATATCAAGTGGAATTATTTTTTGTTTGATGCATTGATTTATTTGACGATCTTTTTGCCCAAATACCGAATTGTTGAAACTTTTGCACCAGTTCTCTTACTACATCGACCAATTGTTTGCTGCATCATTTTACCAAATCTTTGTTTAGTTAAGAAATTCCAGTTGAAAAATTTGATAGTGAGTCTTGTTTTCTGATGACATTTTGAAGGGTAACCAAATAAGCAACGATAATTGACTGAAAGAATAGACAGTTAAGCTATTTGAAGACAAGATTTGAAATAAGAAATGTTAGCGATATTTTCATATGTAACTAATTTCCTCTCTGTTTTTCTCAGAAAAGAAGAAAAACTTTTATAATTTCTATGCTGTAAAAAGGGGTTAATATTTTTTTTGAAATATAGAAATCGTGGGAGAGATTTTTCTGGAAAGAAATTTTTCCATAAAAAAATTATCATACTTGTTCGTGAGAACTGGTAGTTACTTTCTTTCCTAAAATAATAGAGTTGTTTGATTTTATATTTGTATCGACATTAGGAGTTTCACTTCCCTTGATTTAAAGCGTCGATTTAAAGCGCCATATCTTTTTTATATTTTTTTCAAACTCTTATGTTTCCTCAAAAAAACTTCACAAATTAAATTCAATTAGCAAATTAAATCAGAGAGCTTCCTGTTCCTAGCAAAACAGCAGTTACAACGATAGCCTTCTATTTAGATGACTAAAATGATCGATGCAGCCCGAATTCCATCTCAATCTCTCCTCGCTGATAACAATCTCTTTCTACCCAATTCCTTCAGTTTTGGCGTATCATTTAAATCCTTCATTGCTCACTTTACGATTAATTATCGAGGACCAGCAGGATTTGAACTGACTGGCGATGATTTGTACGGTCATTGTCTTTTTCAAATTTCAGTAATGAAATGTTGGTAGTAAATGAAGGATTAAAATAGTGACTGCTATTAACCGTAATATTAGTGATAGTGTAAGCAGTATCATCAATCATATTTTTTAATAACTAGCACAAATAACTTGAACAAATGTTATTATATTCGTAATCTTATTTTTTTTCCGACATTTTTTTGCCCTCAGCATAGTAGTAATTGTAGTGGTAATATATTAATGATCACAGTATCCGTACTTGTTGTATAACTTACTTTTATTTTAAATAGATATAGTGTGGCTTAGCACTATGTTCAAATATTGTAATATCGCGAGAAATAATCTGGTGCGAAAGGGAGTTTATCTCGTAAATTACAAAGAAGTAAAATTTATTTCGCTAATTACACCAGTTAACCCATATTTGAACAGTTGTTCAATGAAAATCTTTACCTTGCATTCATCCATCATTGGTACACAAGTACAGAAAGTGTCTACCAACTTTCTCGTGCTGCCTTCATTTGAAGAAATGCAATCCGTCCAACACTACTACAATAACTATTGCTAACCACATGAAGAATAAGTTTTTCAGATCGTTTTGATGAATATTCTGCGCATAAATTGATGTAATGTCCTTTTTTTAAGTTTAGGCACTCTGAATTTCTGAAATTCATTTCTTTATTTGGCACACTCTCCTTTCATTTCTTCATCAATTAAAATTCGATAAATTGTTTGGAAAAAAATGGACAAAAAAGAGATGCGCGAGGAATTTTGTCTACAGCTAAAGAATAACATAATTTGAGCTAAGAATCTTTTGCAGTGAAAAAATCCGTTTGGGGCATCTTTCTCTATTTGTTATACACAGTTTTTGATTAAATCACTAAGCGGAGATTGGTATGAATGAGACTAAGTTCTGACATTCATTTTCATTTTACAACTCAGAAGTCTAGCTTTTTTGTTTATCAGGAAAATGTCAGTGTTTGTAATTTTCGAGTTGTACACCCATATGTTTTTCTCCCTTACTTTTATTGGAAAATGTGGATTATTTTTCTTTGCTACTTCTCCTCAATATTTCTGTGTTTTCATTTGTGATTAAATGTATGAAGCATTGTGAAATGGTTGCCTGAGATAAATTCGTAATGAATAAGAGGAAAAAAATCTTTTCATTTGCTTTTTTAATTGTGCCAAGGTCTTTCGGAGAATAGTATTGGGAAATGAAGTGAAAAGTAATTGGGAGTTAGACAAAATCAAATGCATGTGATTAGCGATACTGAACAGTAGCTGCAAATGGATTTAACTGTAGTTGAAATAAAGATAGTTATTAAGTAACCTGAAAGTAGGATGATGAATATATTTCGGAAAGGTGTTAAATTAAAAGGCATGGAACTAAATGGTGACAGTGTGAAGAACTGGATTTGTATGTAAATTTATCAAATTAAAATGTGCTAAAAAAGCTGCATTTTATTTTATTAGTCTTAACACTACTAATAATTGCTGACTTTATTTCTTCATTATATGACTTATATCATCATATACATATAGGAGAGAGTGAAGCTTGTAGTACTGTGAAATATGCTGAGGATTAGTATCAATCAGCAAATAATAGCAAATGCAAGATTCTGTGTAAAGTAATTCGTAGCAAGGTTCAGACAGGAATTTAAATTCTTTTTGACATAGCCTGTGATCAGCATTTTCAAGTAAGTAAGCGAAGAGACAAAAAAAGTGGAAAAGTGAGATTGTAATGCAACGCTCTTTTTTCCTTAACCACACAATGTGTAAAAATACTTAAGGAAATTTCGTTTGATTCTATTCTTTTTTTCTCGAAAATTTCTAAAGGATATTTTGTACTTATGCTTATAACATTCGACAATGACTTTAATTATTTATTATTTGTTTTCTTGAAGTACAAAGTATTTCAAATATAGTTTTAGCTTCTTTGGAATGCTTTGATCCCATTCAGGCGCGGATTTTCAGTTCTCCACTTTAGTGTACTGCGTACTCATTTTTATGAAATTTTACTAGTTATGAAAAATCTTTCTCCACACACATGTCAATATAATTCAGTGTATTTACGCATAAATATTTACACCGAGTTTCAGTTCATTTTATAAATTTCCATAAAATTGAGAAAATTCTCTCCTCATTTCAAACAATTCTGATTTGTTCTGAAATTTTTTCCACTACTTTCTCAACTGCTTCATGAAAACTCAGGTCTTTGAAAGTCAGAACAAACAAATAAATAAAATAACATAAAAAATAAAACAAAGCATAAAATAAAATAGTTAAGACGATAATTTGTAGGATAGTTTCCAGCCAAGTTAATCAAAAAGAAATCGAGAAAAACACATTACAAAAAAATATTGCAAATTATCCAAAATAGCATAATAATTATTCGACCATACAAGAAAAGCCAAAACAAAAATTGATCTCAGCATTAAAATAACCCCAATAAATTGCGAAATAAATAATGATGGAAAATTTAGGTTCATGTTTGAATACTTTTAATGTGTTAATTGTTGATTTAATGAGAGGAAGTTCATATCTCGTGGCATTGATGCGGCTACTTATTCGTGCAATAATGGAATTAAATGAAATGGAAATGTAAAACAGGTTTAGTATAATTTGTCACATTTATCTGCATTAACTTCATTTCCCCTGCTCTCCTAATGAACTGTTCCAGGCTACTTGTTTTGCATGACAAACTAACTTCATTGAATGGTAAGCAATCATATCCAGTTCTGTTCCATCTAGTGGTAGGACATTTTCCGCTTTTCTTTATTTATTTTAATAGCTACTTTTTTCCTCGCTCTTAGTACATGTCATTACTTCTAGCATATTCGTATATCCGTCCGAAGACAGAAATATAATTTACGGATAAAGTTACTTTTCTATTGGTTGAATTTAAGCTTTTTATTATGCATAAAACAATCATATAATGTGAGTCTGACAGAGTTTATTCTACCCTTCTGTTCTGTACGGATTTCTCTTTCCTTCAGATCAGCATTAAACCATAAACCATTAATTTTATCTCTTAATTTTTTATTTTTTTTATCTGCGTGTCTGGAGACAGTATCTGTTTGTTTATTTATTTGATTTTTTCTGTACTTCGTTGAAAATTTTCATCTGAAAAATACTTACAATTTTTATTTATCCTATGTTAGGTTTGAATTAAAGAACAACATTTTGGTAAACTGGAAAACGGAAAAAGGCATAAAAGGCATTTTTTTTTTTAAGGTTGGTGAAAATTATGAAATTGTTAATGTATGCACTGCATGGATGAATTCGTTAATTGGTACAGTATGTAGTTTTGTCTTCTCGTTCTGTTCGTCGTTACTGTGTACTTCATCGAGGAATGACGATTTGATTCATTCAAGTTTTATGTCCTACATTTAAAAAAAAATGTAATTTCGGAAAAAAAATGTAATTTTGAAATCTGAAAATTAAAATGGATGATAAGTAAATGTGTATAGCTCTGTTGTTCAGTGTTCATTTCATACCATAATATAGATGGTTTTTTGTTCAGTATTCGTTTCATATCGTATAAATAACATTTCCTCTTCCTATGCCATATAATTTAATTGTTGAAAATTGGGCAGAGGCATCTTATTCAATAGCAAAAATATTTTAACTGAAATAAGAAGGATCGGAAACTTTTTTTGTGAAAAACACAGGGGGTATTTTAAATGCATAGTTCATTCACTTTGTGCATATATCCAATCTGCTCGTAAAGGAAATTTTCCCTTTTTTCTCATTTTTCAATCAATGAAGGTGAAAACTGTCGAAATGTTATGTTCGAACTTCTTTTTAGGTATCACTTGAAAATAATATTTATCGAAATAAGAAACAATTGGATTTTTTAATTAAAAATCCATAAGTAAGCAACGAGTGTTGGTTGCAGGTTAATTGATGGTGTGTGATTCTGCTAGGTAGTGGAGTGCAACATTAATGAATTCGTTGGCGAATATCTATAATCATTAAGTTTAAAGTGATTAAAATTAAATTTATTATTACATCCTACCTTGGTATAAAAGGAAAGATTCATGAAAATGAAATGGAGTGGAATACGTAGAGAAGTTCGATTAGGGAGGAGTTGGCAGTTTCATTTACGATTGATCAGTTGTTCGAATTATCATTTATTCCAATATCAATGAGCGAGCGGTACTAGGTCTCTTCCTCCCTCTCCCAGTTGATGTTGATGACGCTGCTCTTCTCTGCAGTTAGTTGCTTTCGAAAATTTCACCCACTTATAAAATTTAACATTGTATTGTCTCTCTAGATGTTTCTCGACATTTCATATCTATGCTACTCTTTCTCTCTGCTCTCACTTCTTTGATTTTTCTTATATTAAATTTCATTTCTTTTCGAAAATTTATTCTTGACAATTGAAGAAACCATTTAACCATCTATCTATATAGATAATAGCAACATTTTAGATGTTTTTTAATGAAGCACCTATTTTTTGTGTTACTTTATTTCGATACTTTAGTTCTTATTGATTTTTACGACGAAGAGCTAGGAGAGTAAACAGGTGGAAGAGGAGTAGAAGAAAGTCAATTATTTTTTCTCCTATATAGCTTATATTTTTCTTTTTATTTACTGATTTTTGATTATTTTTATTTAAAATTTTTATTTTCAATTTAACTATGTTACTGTCATATATATGTAATGGAATATTTCATAAAGAATTATCACTGTTGCACTTTTTTCTTTTTGTTTTTTTTTCTCAGAAAAAAAAATATACGCTTAAAAAGACTATTCAAGATTATGGACACATGTTGCAGATCCATTATTGATGCTGATTCAAGCTGTTATGATCGAATGATAAATTCGATATTACCACAGAGCTGTTTCTCATCCTCCTTTAAAGCATCCTTTTCAAATATTTTTACGTTTATTCCTTGCAAAAATTTATTAGTAATTTAGCTTACGATTATTTCTTCCACCATTAAATACAAAACACGGGGAATCAACGTAAAACATTGCTATATACTGTCATTGAAAAATGGTTTCGTAATTCTATCGATTTTCGTCTTCTTTTTAAGAAAAAAAAACTGAACCCATCTTTGTGGGATCATTAAAACATTTAAGATGTTTATCTTTATTAGAATTATTAATCATAATATAATAGCATGTTGATGCACACCTGCAGCAAGACACTTAAATCAATTAAAATATGACGTTTATTGTCATTTAGTATTGGTCTTTAACTTCGCCGATACTTAAGTGTAAATTTGCTTCTGGCAAGTTACTAAAATTAAATTTGTTTATTGCGATGATTTTAAAATTATAGACTGGGAGTCGAAATGTATACACTAAGTAAGGAAATTGAAGTAGTTATCTTTTTATTTCTTCATTTTGCTCCTTTCCTGTTAATAAATGCCGTTTATTTCATTTTCTTGTCAAGTAGTGAAATCAAATCGCTGTTGAAGTGTTCGTAGCAATAAGGAATGTTTGTAAGCTATGACTTCCTGAACATTAATCTTTTTATTATACACTTCTTATCCTTATTGATGGAAGCCTTAACTCATTATTAGTCTTCTTCTTTCAATAATTAAACTAAAATTTGTATAATTAGCTATTTACGATATGAGAGATAATACTTGTTGACAGTTAAAAAGCCTGGCGTACGCCAGTGTTGCATGTAAAGACATTAGCTGCAGTAGACAGAAATAAAATAACATCATTAAATTATAAAATTACAAGTGATGTAATAGGCTTAGCTGTAAAACTGGTAGAAATAGTAATAACGATAATTGTTATTTATGACTACTGTCGCTATTATAACTTTTATTGAAATTTAAAATTTGAATAAAATACGTCAAAATCTCGACATAGAAGTTTTTAATATTGCATGATTATAGAAGATGGTACGATGTTTTGATCTTAAAAAATTTGTCTTGTTTTTGTCTTCTTTTGTTTTCATTCTCCTTTTGCTTCTTAACATTCGTATTATTTGTTGATTTATTTGTTTTCCGCTTACCACTGTTTGAATTTCGAACTTTCAATTAACTTTCAGTTAATTGCTGACCATGTACATGTATGCTTATTTGCTCACAGTAATTTTTCTGGCATTTTTTTTTCTAATTTAACATACTGAGAATGTTATTTAAACGATCATTTCGATAATTCGTGTAAATCAATTAGCTTCCCATTATATGTGAGGTGAAGAGTGACTTAATTTTGCAATTATTCAATATAATATGCGACAGTAAGCAAAGTCTTTGCAAATTGGGCACAGGTTATTAGGGGATTTTTTTTCAATAGAACAAAACTGATCAATAAATGATTTGAACAATTTTAAATGCGATACGAAGAGCAAGACTGCTTAGCAAAAATTAGACCCGCTTCTACAGCCCATAAGTCACTACGCTTTTACTAATTTTTTTTTGCGAATGTTAGTCCTTTTTCAATCGAATATCTATCGTCTCATTTCTTTTCATTAGCTCTCATTTCTTCTCATTTCTTTTCATTAGTGACTTATGGGCTGTAATTACATGTGCCCACCGGTCACTTATTTATCAACCAAATAATCTCCAATGATCATATATTTACTGATCATAACGTACTCAAGCTGAGTACATTACCTCTTATCTGTGCTGGTCACTGCTCACTGCTCTTTATCCAGGTATCGACTGCATTGAACCGCTTTATTAATTTCATTTTATTTCCATAACCTTTTTTGTAAAGATTAGATTAGTTCCTTCAAAAATTTCTCACTTTTATTTATATTATTCCTTTTTTAAAAGCGAAGTCTAGAAAATTTGGTTTTTCGGTGAATACCCATAGAAAGGAGAATATCGATATGAATGGAAAGGAAGATTTGCCTGCACTTAATTCAATACTACAGACTTGGCAGACAGGAAATCTAGTTATCGTGGTAATAATAGTATTAATTATATACTGGTAGTTAGGCAAGTTTTAGTGGACTTTTCATGAAGATTTCTTCAATAGATCGTTGCAATTTCTAGCTTTTTTTTTCTTGATTAGACAAGAAAGAAGACGTTAAGGAGAAATTGAAAAAGTCTAAAACTTTTATATAAATAATATTTTACAGATTTTTGTTTAAATGAGAATTATTCAGTAACTAAAACAAACGAACAAGTCTGATCCTCCTAATTCATTGTTATAGACATTATAAATATAAGGAGCACCTGTAAGTTGACCTCTAATTCCATTGATGAATTTTCTGCCTGTGCTGGCATTTTGCTCACAAGATTTTCATTTTGCTTGGAACTTGACTCGAACATCTTTGATGTTGAAGTACAGCAACCAAGTGGTACCGATTATTTGAGGCATCAATCTCAAATCATTCAGGTAAATTTTATGTATGGATTAAATAAAATGTTTTAATTTGATATCACCTCGAGTTTTAAGAAATTGGCATGTCGAACCCTTTACCACTATTAACACCAGCAAAGATTCTTTGGCTATGTAACAGGAAAAGATATAGATCTCTTTTAGTTTACTTTCCAATCTATTTTTTACTTCTAATCGCGGAAACAAATATTTCAATTTCATTCCATTTCAAGAAATTTTGCGAATTTTTTTTATGTGGTTGTACATTAGATTTACTTGACCTTACTTCTGAGTAGGAGATAGATATGTCAGATGAGTGTATAAATGAAGTAAGCGAAGCCCAGGCTCACCTTTTCTCAAAATTTCATTCCTGAAGATTAAACAAACACGTCAGAAATGTTATTCATTATCTTAATCTCTGAAAGACATGTGATTTCTAGCTGAACAATTTTCAGAAATTTAGCTTTCGAATATTTTTGTGTGTGTGTGCGTATCCTTTTTCATCATCAACACTTGATTTTAAAGGATGAAAAAAAATTTTTTGGAACGGTAATTTCTGAAATAATTTCGGAATAAAAAGTCGAATAGATTTATCATCCAGTTTCAGTTCGTGACACTTGAATTTCCCACTATTGTATAATTAAGTTCCTAAGCGAATCAATAAATCATCCAGCTATTGTTCATAAACTGGCAATGCTTTCTGTCTGTTGAGTTCTCTTCCTCAACAGATCCCTGAAAATTATCGTCATTAATTTTAGGAAGAATTTCTGAGTTAAACAAATTTGTAGAAATGATTACAGTAATTTTGCTCTTCTTTATAGTATAATAGAACTAGCAAAAAATGACAATATCGCCACAGTTTATTTTGGAACTGTCACTGTTGACCACAGGAAATAAATAAGACGTTAATTTCGGAAATTTGCCCAGTCTTGTTGGTTGTTAGTTCTTTAAATATATTTGTTATTCAGATTTTAATATTAAGATTTTTACTACCTTTCAGCATCAATTCTGTAGCATCTTGTTTTGTTTGATATTTTAAAATTTGTACAGGCAGAACTTTCTCTACATCAGTTTTGAAGGGTTACTTGGTGAGTAGCAGAGATTCGTGTAGAAAAGACAGCTGATGACAAATGAAAATCTGAAGAGAATCATCTACTGTAGTGTTAGAATAGATCAATTCGGATAGTGCTAAACAATAATTTTTGCAAATAGCTGGGAATTCTCGAATGTTAATTTGTTTACATATTTGATTATTAGTGACAATAAAAATCATTAAGGTTTGAAAATTTATTTAAAATGTTCATTTTCACATTGTCTGAATTGAATATTCATCCAATATTCCGTTTTGATGTGTGGGAATTGATTAAAAAATGTCGGAAGAAAGATCATCTCATCTTCCAGTTCTATTTGTTCTTTCATCATTCGTGGCAAAATATGACAGTCATGGAAGACAATTTATTAATACCTGGTTGTTTCACTACATTTTGGCTGTAATCATTCAACGAAGAATATCAATTGTCATTTCGCTTCACAGGTAAAATAAAAGAGATCATAGACCGATGAGTTTTCTTTTCAGAAGAGTTGTCATAGTACATGAATACTTCAACCCACTTAATACTGAGTACTGTTTCAAATAAATCTAAACATGTACAAGTTCTTTTTTTTTACCCGTTAAAGTGGAATTGAAAGATTGAAAATAGAAAGGTAAGAAGACAAAGTCCAATGATGGATGAAATTCATTTTTTAAGAGTAACAAGTAAAGGGGTGGGTTTAAAATTTGAGCTAGTTTAGAAGCGCTGTTGCTCCAATCATCCTTTTCCTTCCTGGCGTGTATTTCAAGTTTTATGGCTTTAGCTGAAAGTGAAGATGGAGTTCGAGATCACTGGATGTTGTAAAGTGGAACAACTGCTAGTTTCTCGCTGTTCCATCCTTTCATCTTCATTTCTTCTTTCCTTTTGCACAGAATATGTCTTATGCATCATTGTTTACTATTCTTTAGCTTCCGTATCACTTATTGAAAATTTCATGTCAAAAACATTAAATTTTTGAATTTTTAAGACATTACACTGCTAACTTAACGAGAGCACATTTATCCGATACCTATTGATTCATTATTTATAGCAACAGAAAGCTTTTACTTGTTCCAAATTTAACCTTCATCTTAATGAAACGAAATAGTTCTTTTTTTTACTCGTCTTAATAATTTCTTGAACATATTTCAGCAGCATTATAACGAGTGAGAATAGATTAGTCAAAATTAAGTTACTATTGCATAACTGTACATTTGCATTATGTGAGAACATAAGGGAACTTTTAGCAAAATTTATCAGGGAGTGACAGTAGTGGTTTTATCAGCCAACACTTATTTTTATTGCTTTTTTTTCCTTATAGTAATTTTGTTTCATGTTACTAGCTAATAATAAGTTATCGGCTTTCTTCTGGAATGTATTAGTATGTGAAGGAGCAGAGTTGTGCACTTTTTTTTTTACAATAATGCAACTACTTCTGAACAAAAAAAACCAATGAATTTTACTAGTTATAACAACAAACGGACCGCTAAAAAGGCAGTGGGGAATTATTATCTGTTTGCTAAATATGCGTCATATATTTTTCAGTATTTTAAATTTTATGATATTAAGATCGTCTATCTTTTGTTTTGAATCTTTAACTGTTATGCTTCCACTCTGTGTATCATTTTCCATGACTTTCATGTTTACTACTTCTAAGCATAGAGAGAAAGGAGATTATAAGAACGACAAACTTGGAATATTTATAGTGATAATAGTGACGAGCAGGATATTTGATAATATAATCAGTATTTGATAATAGAATTATTTCTCTTCGAAATTGTTGCAGCAATGACAATAATTTGGTATTGAAATAATGTTGCTGTTTTCTATAGTGGCGGTGCCAGTAAATGATATTTTCAACAATAACCATGGAATGAGTAGTGTTTGTCGTACGATTGAATGATAATTAGTACCTATTCATTTGCATACTCTCAATTATTACGAATAACAGTTAATACATATTCATTGATGATGATAATTATGAGTGAGTGTGTGTGCATTTATTATGTAACTTTAGTTATTGATATCATTTCCATAGATCTTTTTTCCAAACGTCGACGACAGTAGAAGTGTCATCTATACCTTGTCAGATGATCGTTAATTAATAGACAAGCGATGTAAAGCTTCCGCTTATGATTATCATACAGCGTGCAATGAAATTTATTTTCTCCCTGTTTGGAGTTTTCATTAGATTACGCTACTTTTACGATACGCTTAATTTGATTGTTCTAGCGATTAGTCAAGAGGTAGGTGAATAGCTTGAGCAATTTGGTATGATGTCCCATACCGTGACTACATTTCATTCCTCATTTGCTTCTTTTTTTTTTAAAATAATTTTTTGTTATAAACCTGTTTTTTTTAACATACAAAATGTTTTTTCATCTTCAAGATAAACAGACGCGGGATAGTATACCCGTTCTTTTCCTTTCACTGTAGTCGGTGAAATAAAAAAAAAAATCCGTGCTTCATTGTTTCGCACCGTAGGATTTAATTTTATAGAAACACTAGCTCCCAATTTTTTAAACCATTTGTTTAAAATAATGCGATTTGGTGAATTTATTTGTATTTTAATTACGGTTAGTTTCGATACACTGTCTTCCAAATTAAACATTCGATTAAGTAAACACAAATATCTTCAAATTATTGTAATCAATACTTCAAGATAAAACATTCACAGTTAAATTACTTAAATTTTATAGGCTCTTGCATAATTTTTAAATCAGCTGAACTAAGGCTATTAACTACGAGAGAAGACTTGTCAAGTCAGCTGAAATTCTATTCAAAATTCATCATTGTTAATCGCATTTCAATTAAATAATTTCTTATTTATATGATATTCAGCTTATATTTGTTAATTGGCAATCATTGTCATTGAATTAAAAAATTCAAACTCCTCACAGTATCACTTGTCATTTACTTATTGTCGTAGAGTCTCAGCAGTGCTTCAAGGCTAAATATAAAAAGTAACCCGTCACAGTTTGGAGGTGTTTTCGACAAGCATTTTCTCGATCATTATTTTTTGCCAAAACTTGTTTCACGTCACATTTCTGTCATCGTCTTGCTATTTCCATGTATATACTAGGATGCAGTTGCTCTAGTTTGTTGTAATTTTGTAGGTTTCAACGATTCAACAGCAAGAGGAAAAAGTACATGGAGGAAGTAGCACTTTATTGGTTCGAGAAAGAAATATTGCCCATCCGTTAATTTAAGTGAAGGATTTTTTGAAATATAATCTTTGAGGTTTATTTGTTAAATTTGTTAGCTGGTAAAAAAAGAGATGTTAGCACATTTTTCTATAATTGCGGTGTAGAACTGTGAACGCTTGATCTCTTGAGGTAATAGGTGGGAAGCATTAAAAGTTTCCCACTACTCATTTATAATTAAATCATTACTTTTAAACATTTTAATTAAGTCATGAAAAATTAGTTTCTTACAAGAATTTTGGATTAGGGTGTTTTTAGGTGATGGAAACACTGAGAAAGTAGTATGCTAAATATGAACAATCCATTTGCCAGTTGTTGCTTTTTCCGTCCACTGATTAAGTTACCGACCAGAGCACATAACGTAGCCAATGTTCCCGCGACGGGTATAATTGATTATGTGTTACTTAACAGTTAATGAATATTTCTGATAAACTAATTTAGAATTTAGGAGAATTGTTTTTACATATTTAAGTAACGGAAACGCCCATTTCGTTGTGTGAACTCCCGGTATGCAGCAGATGGTGTCGAGAAGAAAGAAATTTTCTGTTCCACTTGCTGGTAAAAGAGAACGTTGCGGAGCATAGTATATATTAATTTCTATTTTTGGATTTTGTATTATTTTTCATTAATTTTTTAGAAAAATCAATTGAAATCTTTTATCACTTAAGTAGAATGGATTTCAAATATCTTTTAAAAAAACTTGGCTAGTCATGATGCAATTTCTGATTCCCTGTTCTGTATGCCAGTATCGAATTCGCAATTTTTTTGTAGGGAGTGGTAGTGATAATTGAATTTTATTTTTTATTCAATCTTTCGAAATTTTATCTTATTTCCAAACCTTACTCATAGCGTTCAGGTGCAATCAAACTCGGCTAAAATAGACCTGTTTTTTTTATAGCAGCTGATCATTCAAGAAGAAAAATTCTCATCGTTTATATAAAACTCGTTAACTTTTTTCTTCTTGACTTCTTTTCGCTGTTTCGGTAAGATGGCTTTCAAGATTTCTTTCTTTCTCTTTTCATACTGTTAAAACTTTCAAGCAGGCGTTGACAAGATAAGTTTTTCGTGTTTGTTTGGAAAAGGGTTTATCAATATGATGGTAGTACCGAAGGAGATAGCATTAGTTTCAGTTAAACTTTTCCTTTTTTGCTTCTGTAATCTTCTATAACTTCTTGCATACTTTATGAACGCTATCTTCTAATAGAAATATTGTTTACTTTTGAATAAACTATCCTACCTATATCTCTTTGGGAAAAATTTTTGAAGCTTTTGAAAAGAATTAACAACGTAATATGATGAAATTCAAAAAAAGACTTACCACTTAATATTGCCTGCGTCATATAAAATCACCAGTGGGAAGATTTTCAAGGTGACGGTGATTAAATTTTTCATTTTTTTATACATCGAAAATTTTTTTCAGACCTTTAAAGTGGGAATGCTGCTTGCTCAGTAACACTCATTTGTTTCTTTTTTCAATGAAAGTGGATATTATTTGAAGATATTTTAGAGGCTTTAGAATACGAAGCTCATTTACTATTAATTTTAGGAGTTACTTTTCATTCCATTTTAAAATACAGCCTTACATAGGACTGACTGTTCATATATTTTCAATGTTGATTTGATTTATGATATTGTGGTATCCTTTCCGGTGGTAGACCTCTTTTGTGCTTCTGGCCGAAATAGTTTGATTGATCAGAGTGAAGAGAAAGTGAAGAAACAGTAAAGGAATATGAAAATGAAAGGGTAGACAAAACGAAAGAGATGTAACTACTCCGCTACCCCCCGTTGACCTTGACTCCGTTGAGCTTCACGTTTCTCTTCATTTTTCTTCTGTATCAGTTTTGATAAAATGCATCTCAAGCTTGATTTTTACACTTTAGTTTCTGATAATTGTACAGTCTCATTTATTGTCTGTAGATAGTGGAGATGTAAGCAAATAGGGCATACTGCATAAATAATAGAGTAGTATGCTATTCATGTGATAACCTCTTCTTTCAATAATTGAAATGCCATTTCGTGTATTCGTGTGTTGTTCGTGAGGCATTCGCTTTGAGTGAGGCATTGTACGAATAATGTGAGAAGCCTTTGTTTTATATACTTTTTCAGACAACGACAAACGAAATTGCAATTTCTTCAGCGCTTATTGATGATATGTGCATGTAGACAATGGAAAACGTATGTTTATTCCCTTTGGTAATTATTTAGCATCAATTAATAAAATTCCATTAATCTCGAGATCGAAATTTCATACATTAGGCAGTGATAGCGGTCGAGAAGCAGTGATAGGGGTGCTGGTTGGTCATTAGGAATCCCGCAGTATGAAAATTAAGCAAATGTAGACAGGTAATGAATGATAAGTGATAGTGTACATACAGTTAATGGGAGCATTGAATTGAATGCATGAGCTAGATCCTTTTAAGCAGCATAATCAGTTAGTTGTTACTTTATCGAGTTAGTCATTGGTGCCAGTTGCTTGATAGTTAATCTCTTAGATCAAGATTGTAGCGAATCTTATTTCAAAAGATCCAAGTATTTTTATTTTTTAACGATAGAAATGAGCATTTTTAAATATTTTTGAGTATTTTGGAATGTTGGAGAAAGTTGCACCGACGCCTCCGGCTTTTTTCCTAAATCTTGCACATCAACAACAAATAATCCTCCATCTCACTTGTTATGCTTTTCCCACTTTCACCTTACATCGCCTTATTTTTATAATCAAGAAAAGTTTTTTTAATTCAACTAATGAATTAGTCATTATAATATAATCTTCATGCTTATATTACATTTCTTACTACCTACTCTGACGTATATCGCTAGCTTAAATTACAGTTGCCAAGTGTTAAATGCATGGAAAACAAAAAGATGGAGTGAAGCCATTCAATGGAAAAAAATGAAGCTAATTTTGAAGTACTGTTTTAGGATGAGATATGATGAGATATATGGACCATTTTTCAATATATAGTTACGTGATGAAAGCAGTAAAAAGTAATTAAGGAGTAATCGTTTCGGTGTGAAAATGTAACTCTAAAAAATAAACTCTACAAGGATAGATTGGCAGCATTTACATCGCTTTTGTGCTCTTTGCATTTCCACTGCACTTTTATTCTGTGAAGTATATTTTCAGAGCTATAACCAGCTGTAATTGATTTTCTTCTTCCTCAACAAAATAACGCTCTGTGCACTTTTAACAAAACATAAATTAAAATTATATCCATGAAAATATAAGTGGTGAGGGGTTATGTTACAAAAGTATAAACCTTCCATTATGCCGGAGAAATAAAAAGCAGTTTGTTGCTTCCCTTCCCTTATGTGCTTATTATACACAGTAGGCATGCAAATAAGGTATACATTTCTATTTTTGAAACAAATGAAACACAGTGAATTATTTTTGCAAAATGATTCCTTCACATATATCATATAAGGAAATTCTTTTCTAATTATTGCTTCAGCCAGAACAGGTGAGTTAACGTAAAATTAATTGTAAAAGCACGAAAAGGATTGAGGCAATGTAAAATTAAAATTGCAATTTTGAATATGTCGAATTACCACGAAATGCTGAAATATTTTTGCAAGTTTACACAAATCAAATCTCTAAGCTTTTTGTGTCATCATTGTTGATATATTAGTAGGGTGGAGAGACATCTTTACTTCCAAACAGGCAAAAAGTCAGATGGATTTTACAAAATTGACTACATTACATGGCTTACATTATTTCCTTTGAGAAGGAACCAAATAGTACATTTTAATTATAGTAATAATGATAATTAATACTATGATATTAACAAGCAAGTGTTTTCTTTTCTTCATCGTCTTTAGTAATATTTTAGTTTTATTTTCTATTCTTTAATATTGGCTCTGTTGGTATTTTGCAGGGGCACCTACCCTCAACAAACACGCCAATCTCACCGCATGCGCAATCAGAGACATCAAACGCCCCCACAACAAATGGTAAGCCTAATTACTTACATGATATGTTAACTTACCTAACTTGCCGCGCTATTGCTGCTATCTCTTTTGCTACTACTACTGCTCATACTGTTACTACCATCACCGAAACTCTTAATTATTACGCAAATATCTGCACCAGTAATTTCTCATTACAATAATTAATAGTAGACTGATCACTCAACTTTATATCGTCTTTCTAATTTTAATAATATGTGTGTGTCAGTCAAATTTTTCAGTTTGTTTCAAAAATTTATCAAAATTTTGAAAATAGGGCTATGAATATACGCATAATTATCAGGTTATAACAAGAAGAGAAGGAAAAGGTGAGGTTAGATGGACAAAGTTGAGTTTAGTTTGATTATAACTGTAATGAAATGAGAAACAAAACTGGCCTTTTATTCGAGCTGTATAGGTACGCCTCCTTTAAGAGTCCACTTTAGAGGAACACATTTGAAAATGTAGTCTTTTCAACCAGTTACGGAAAACCAGTTAAGTAAGTAAAGTGTTTTATTTTTCTAATCAGACTTACCTTTTTTATATCCACTGAAAAATTGAAGTTTAATATTTGGTACTCAACATCCGATCCACATAAGTTAATGTGTTTCAGATAATAAATTAACTATTGCACCTGTCTTTCAACAAAATTTTCGTATTGATATTTGACATGATGGTAAACCGTAAAACCTTAGAAAAACCTTAAAGACTTAACACCACAGTTCGGGTATCTCGAGGGACACCAGAAGGCTTAGCACCATAGTTCGGGTATCTCGTTGTAGTCAGTCAATGCTAGTACTTAGCTCATATGCCTGTAGACACGTCGTGTTTGTTGATGGAAAATCTTTTCTGTGAAAGAAAGTCACTGATAATTTCCAGCTTTAGATTTAATTGTCAGTTGAATTCAGGAAAAGTCAGCGGTAATAATAAAACGCAATATACTTATGAATATTTGGCTCAGTTGTTGAAAGACAAGAAACAGCTGGAAGCTTTTCCTAATGTTTTCCATCATCTCGATCGGCTTGCTGAAGAAGGTTTCGATCTTAATTATATTTAGAAAGTACGACTGTATAATGTAATATGTTACACTTGCACCTTTATAACAGTTGAGCAATTTCGAGTCCTTTATATAATCTTTCAAATCTATAAAAATATCTTTTTATGTGCTAAAAATGCTAAAAATTATTTTAACGAAAATTTTGATGTGAAATTAAGAAAAATTTTTTTTTGGATA
The DNA here is from genome assembly GCA_013365375.1 of Litomosoides brasiliensis. Taxonomy (NCBI): domain Eukaryota; kingdom Metazoa; phylum Nematoda; class Chromadorea; order Rhabditida; family Onchocercidae; genus Litomosoides; species Litomosoides brasiliensis. The sequence continues at coordinate 246,967 of JABVXW010000037.1, forward strand.
ATTCAACATTTGGATTATTAATTTTTGCAGAAATCAGCAGAGTACGAGTATCGTTATTTCAATTCGAGTTTGCTAAAGATGCAATGTCAAATTTACCGGAACCGGAGGGTGAAGTTACCACCATGACGGAAAAAATATTTGTTCCTGTGAAGGAACATCCGGATGTAAGCGTTATTTTGACTCATAAACAGTAATTAGACATAATCTATTTCTTTTATTAGTTTTCAGATATATATTTTTTAACATATATAATGGTTGAAGTTTTCCTTATAGTGCTAACTTAAGTGTCATTTTTAGTTAGTAATAAGGTAAAGTAATTACTTGAGTGGAGTGTAAGTTTAGTTAAGTGAGGCTAAACTCATTATAAAAATGATTGATTAGAGATAAAATTTTATTCTGATGCTATACGATCGAGTGTTTTGATCGTTAAAAATCTTGCATTCTTTCACAGTTTGAAAATGAATTAAAAATGGCATTTCCCAGAGTAAATCGCTTTGGCGAAGCTAAAAGTTAATTTTTTTTGTAATTATGAGTTCTTTTCAGTACAATTTTGTCGGAAGGATATTGGGCCCACGTGGTATGACAGCCAAGCAGCTAGAACAAGAAACCGGTTGTAAAATAATGGTCCGAGGCAAAGGTTCGATGCGTGATAAAGCTAAGGTTTGAGGCATTTATCATTCTGCTCTAGGTAAATTTTACTCGCTATGGGTTAATTTCAAGAATTCGACACTTCCGATTTGTAGGAAGAAGCAAACCGTGGAAAACCCAACTGGGAACATTTATCAGAAGAGTTACATGTTCTTATACAGTGCGAGGATACACCCAATCGTGCATTATTAAAACTAAAACGAGCCGCAGCTGAAGTAAAAAAGTTACTTGTACCATCAGTAAGTTCATTTTCTGTGGAAGTCAAACTTTTATTATTACCGAATTCCATTCCAATATGGAATAATAATATTGTTAGGTATAAGAATGTTTGTACTTGTCGTTGGCTAATTAACATTTGTAGAATGAATTCTTTGTTGACTTTAATTTCTCCATTTAAATTCCCCTGTGAATACTAGCTCTAGACATTCTTGCATCATTATGAAATGTGCAAATCGGACTAATGAGAATGTATTTTGAAGCATTTCGTGAATACACCGATATCATCTATTCTTTCTAATCCAGTCTTTTATAGTCAGATGATGATGAGCTGAAGCGCAAACAGTTGATGGAATTGGCGATTATTAACGGAACTTACCGATCTGGAAATGTTAACCAAACAGCTGCTGCGCAAGCTGCAGCTGCAGCTGCAGCCAACAAAAATTCGCTGGCTGCTTTGCAGGCCCGTCTGATGACACCGCTACCTCTTGCTGCTACGCAGGTGATTTTATGAATTCTAAATATATGCATAATTCTAATGGGTGTACGGCATAGGCTTTTTTTTCTCACCATCATCGGCTCATCATTATTTGACTGCTTTTAGACTCATACATTATCTTTTTTAGCCGAATAATCTCCGGTCACCTGGTTTGACAGGAGCACCAATTATTCTGTCTCCTTCACGTGGTGCTGCACCTACTGCTGCTACCGCGGCTGCCGCAGCCCTAGCAGCACAGCTGCAAGCGGTAGCAACTCAACAACAAAATGTTGCAGCTGCATTGACACAACAAGGACCGACGGCTGTAGCTGCGTTACCAGCACAGTTGTTGCAAAATCCGGCATTGGCTCAGAATGAGTATGGGCAGTTGTACCTCAGGTGAGCTCTAAAAGCGACTTACATGGTAGTATCTACTGAAACCATTTTGTTACCTTAAGAACATAATGTTGATAGGCTTTTCATTTGCTAGTCCATTGTGATCGTGCACAGTTTTTCAGTTCTCTACCATACGATCCATCAGGTGCAGCAGGTTATGGGGCACCAGTAAGTAGCACCGCCGCAACTCTTCAAGCTCAGGCTCAGGCCCAAGCTCAACAGCAACAACAGTATGCAGCTGCAGCTGCGGCTGCCATGCTTGGTGCCAATGCGTATATCGGCGATTACACGTCAGTCGATATATCGCATGCCGGTCAGTAATCGCTTTTTAATTATTGAAGAGTTAGAAAATGGGGTTTGGTGTTCTGGATGGTAATGTTCAACAATGATAATTTTGAAATTGTAATGGAAAGGGAAAATGAAATTTAAGTTTGAAGAAGAAAAAGCATTGCTTTGCTTTTAGAATTCGCAATTTTCACAAGTTAGTCGGGTATTTTGACAACAGCCTTTCGCATAAATTAATTTATTACAAATTTTCTTTCAGCTATATTTCAGAAAGGTTATTAATTTAGAGTGTTTTGTTTAGTTATTTCTCATCTTCTATATTTTATCCTTTTCAAACTTTTTCCTGGCATCATTGTTTTTTATTCTCAGTAAAAGATCTCAATTCCTATGAAACATGATTTGTTTTTCTGGAATCTTTCTTGTAGTTTCGAAATGTGATATTGTTTTCTTCATTTATTTCTTTTAAACGTATATATTACTTTGTCCGTAGATTAAAAGTATCAGCGGATGAAAGTGTCTGAGTTTTAAATTTCGTATTGTTCAAGTTTAAAATGCTTATGGTATGCATATCGAAATGGACAGGCATTATAGGATATCTTGTTGTTATATCAAACTGCTAGGATATATGCCTGCAGATCTTATATCTCAGTTTTGTGCTAATATTAACACCAGTTTTTTCCATTTCACGGGTTGTCATTGATACTGAGAAAGTATCTAACAGCAGAGATATCATTAACAAATATAAACATGTGGATGGGCAAGTATATACTGAATCTCTAAACTAGTTTTTATTTTAGCGCTTGATCTCACTAGTGCTGACTTACTCACTTCGTTATTCTCTTTTTAATTTTATCAAGTTACTCATTTACTTATTACTCACTTATACAAAGTACCGGTTTGCTGAACTCACTTAACGGCAACATTCAAATCCACTTTATATAGCACCATTTTGACTTTATCTCTATTAAGAAATAATATTTCCAATGATGGGAAGGATGAAGTAAATTTTTAGTTAACCCATTGGAAATATTCTAATTTAATGTTATCAGCATTATTGGCTTATTGCTTCACATGTGATAATTGAAAATCAGACTCGCATTTTAGATTTCAGTAGTTTTAGATGTTATGTACCATCGAGAAGGCTTAATGGTCATCTTCTCTCTCATCAGTTGTTTTTGCCAAAAAATGTTTTTTTCCTAATCAGGCTCTAACATAATGGACTTAGGGATCAATTTCTAACTTTCTATTCAGTACCATTTAACCAAAATTAACCAAAAAAAATTTGCAGAAGTATTGTTTATAGGTGCAATGCTGTGTAATCAACGACGTGTGCTTGGTCAGTCAAGAGACCATCCATATGGTAGTGGAAAGTCATCTACTTCATAACACTTTTACTTCAAACATTTCTCACTTCTTTGTCACAGGTTATACAAAACAAACTACCAATCAACACGGTTTGTTTTCAACTCTGTGATCTGAAGTAACATTAGAAGAAAAAAAAGACTTGTCAAAGTGCTACCGGAAACAGTGCACTTGCACGTGATCAAGTTTGCGTTTACATCTCACTGTTTCGTATACTTTGCCAACAAATACTGTTTTAACTTATATTGGCACATCCAGATCATTCTTAATGTTCATCAAAGATAGAGAGCGAGCTGGTTTTGTTTGGTCTATGTTCTAAAATAATGAGTAGAAATTGCATATGAAAAATCGTTTAACCAGCTTAATTTAACTTGAAATTCTTTATAGTTCATTTTCATGAAAAATTTCGAGATCTGATTTTCGTAGACGGTTTATCCCATTGTGCTAGTATGCGACCGACGGCATAAGCAGCATTGTTGTAGGTGCGTCTTATGCATCTGGTAATAAAATTATCACCAACTAACAACCTCATATCCCTCACAGGATCGTTGCTCGGATCAGGTATTTTCCTGGGTTATATGCTTAAACATTATTTCAACTACTACTGCTGCTGTTACCATTGTTAGTGTTGATTTGCGTGTTGTCGTGTAGCGCTTCCATTAAGTGCCTTAACTTTATTGTTTTTGTCAGCATAATTTTCATTTTTCTTATTTCGATGTTTTCACCACCTGGGTTTTCTTTGCTGTTCAATCCCTTTGTTTTAAATTTTTATTCACTAAACCTTTACTAAAATTTAGTCCTTTGCTGCAGTTCAGCTTATAACTTTTGCTAATTGATGTGGTTTAATTTAAAATTGTATATTTTGCAATAATCTGATTCATCATCCGAAAAATGCTTTTTTTAAAATAAAAAATCAGTTTCCGAACTTGCTTCTATCATGATTTGGTAGCTCCAAAGTTTTGAATTTAATGAAAAACTTCAAGAAATTTCTGTCTCTACCCAATTGCATTTATCAGATTTTCACATTTCTTTTATTCTCTTGAAATTGATTTTGTTTGGAGTAAAGTGGAAGATCCGGAAATTTGTTCGTGGTGTTCAGAATCTATTATCGTTATTGTAACAGTCAGAAATTCAAATTCATCTTTAAACTGTCAGCTCCAAATCTATGTTCTTTTCTCAATGATCTGGTGGTATCACATATTTTGTCTGTTTTTCATTTCTACCCAATTTTTTTTTTATCAGGCTTCATGATAAAATGCGCTTAAATCATATTATTTATGATAATTATTAGTGTAAAAAAAGAATAGGGAATGGTTGCTAGAAAATAAATGACAGTATTATTCTCTATCAACCCTTTCTTTTGCACTATGTAAGTTGTAGAAGCTTGAAAAAGTTTAAAGTAATAATTACCCGTCTGCTCAATGATTGTCATTGCTCTGAGTAATTGTAATTATGTCAGGATAAGTAAGATCAGCAGCTATCTATCATATTCCTTAGTTTGCTTTGCTTTAGCTATTTTTCAGACCATTGCTGTACTCTACTAGCTTCAAAAAATTTCGTCTAGAATTGTCTCTGTTTCTTACACCAACCACTACTATTTTTTTGATTTTGATCGTAATATCAGTTCATCTTAAACGATTTCACATAAGTTAAAAAAAAGTTGTGTTTACGTGAAAAAAATTTCAATTTAAATAGAATTAACTTTTTCAAGCCTTTTTAATCTTGCATAATAGATTTCTGACTAATTTTTGCAGCAATACCATAACGTATTTCTCTTTTTATGTTTGCTAAAATGTGTATGTTTGAAAAAAATTGGTGCCCATAATTTGTTTTCCTTCTTCTTTTTCTCTTTTCTTTATTCTTTAGAAATGCCTTGAAATTTGATGCCGAAGAGTGCCTGCTGCTGATCGGATAAAGTTCATCTCTTGAAAGGAAGGATGTATTTTTCGCTTTTTCCTTTTAATATTTTAGCAGTGCTGTACGTTTTGTGTCTTTCTTTAAAAACTCATTTTGATTTAAGAGAGTAGTTTGATAGCGTGAAAAGCTTCTGCTCTTTCCTTTCATCAATTATTCAAATACACCATTTGTGTTTCTTTTCATTTTGTTCTTTTCGTTTTTTTGTAAATTCTACATTTACTGGCATAATTATTTTAATCGTTGTTGTCATGACTACGCCCTTTGACCGCTGCTGTATCCGTGAAACCTCTTTGATGTTTTTTCATTTTTGTTTTTTTTTTTTGTTTATTTCTTTTGTGTACCTTTTTTTTGCTCTTTACTGTGCCTTTTAAATGATGCACTTTTTGTATTTTGAAAAATTTTCATTGTTCAATTTGTTCTACTTTACAAATTTGCCTTGATCAGTGAGTTTTACTTAATCATATATATTGGATTTTAATCTTTTTTCAATAAAAGTAAAATTTTTAATGTAAAAATTTCTTGCAACATTTCAGGAATTCATCTGCCTTAGTCACTTGCACAACACATAATAAAAGTGCTACATGTAACAAGCATTTTCATGAATTTAGTCATCTCAGCTTTTCCTCTTTAACAGATAGATGTTAATTCCATTTCTGAAAAATATTTCCTTTATGTCTTGAAATGTGAAAAAAAGAAAATCTCTTAATGTTTTGTCTATTTATTACATACTTCGGAAATTATTAACAGATGACGACAGTCGCAGATCGTACTTCGAACAGGTGAGTTAACCTACACAGGTGAGCAGTGTAAGCTCTGCACAACAAGTTAACTTCTTACCCAAAACAGCCTTCGAAAATATGGATGAATCAGCTTGAATACAATGAAGTAAACGTATAAATAATATGTTTGCATTTGAAAGTGTTCATAATCAATCAATTATACTGCGATATCAAGGAATCGTTGATAAGGAATATGAAGTTGTAGATCAGATTTACCTGTGCATAAATAACTTGGCTAATGTCATTGATAAGTGATTATGCATTTGAAACGTCCAACAGCATCAATTAAAAGAAGAAATACATCTGATAGAAGTAGAGAGCAAAGGTTATAAGAAGTAATGTTCGTTCAGCATTTGTCACAGAAACTTCTCAGAAAATATAAAATTTCTTACTTCTTGTAAAAACGACCACAAATTTCATTAATCCTAAAAAATCTAGAAATTTAAAATTATTGTAAATTCTCAAAATATTTTTTCTTATCTTTCATGTTGCGAATGCAATTATCCCACAAATCACACTTTTAAACATCTCATTTTTATACAATTTTGATTTAAACATATCTAAAAAAGTAAAAGCTTTAATAGCTTGTAAGAAATTGGCTACACTGATCGTTTTTGGTTAATTAGTAATTCAAATTACTTTGAAGCAAAAATAAAACTTCAAAATATCCATTTTATAAACTTATTTATGAAGCGATAGAAGGAAGGACAGAATTTTATTCTTAGTTATACTGAACTTATCTGAACTTATGAACTTTAATGAATAAATAACCTATACGATAACTTAATGAATTACTTTTCCAATGATCGATGAATGCTTGAAAGTACTTAATGTTAAATTTGATGATATCAGGTGTTCGTCAGGTGTATTATAAGAGTGAATAAATTGAAATGGAAAAATTTTAAGTAAAATCCACTTAAAATGTAAAATGTTTCATCAATGATAAAAGGTTTTTTTTTTGAATTACAAAAATCTTGTAGGCTGTTTTCTTCTTGAATCATCGAAACTTCTCAGTTAATATTAGAAATGTAATATTTTTTTAGAGAAGAAAAAAAAGCTTTAAGTTCTCAATAAGTAATTTGAGACGAGAAAGTTTTATGAAAATATTTCGTCAATTCTTTAAAAAAAATAACTATTAAATATTTTGTTTTTTTTTTTACAAATTCCTACAAAGTAAACTTACTCGTTGATTAAATGTATTTTAACATTTCCTGCAAGCGAAGAGTATTATTTATTCTTTTTCAATCAAAGAATTTCATTTAATTAATTTCGTTCGCGATATTTTTTAACTTTTTTTTTAAAAAATAGAAAAGTTAAAAATGCAATTTGCCGCATAACTCTTTTTTTTTGCAATACTTAAATGCTAGAGGAATGTGCCAGGAAGGAATAGAAAATAATAAACTATTTTTCCGAAAGAAACAATTTCTTGTTTTTTCCTTCCTCGTCATTTCATTTAAATCTTAGCAGTATTAGAATTTAAATTACACGTGATAGGAGTAAATTCTATTCCATCACGTGTAATTAATACGTTAAATTTTAAGCACACACGTCTTCATCACCAATTATTAACGAAGCTTAACTCATTCACATAAATGAATTTAAATAATATAAGAAATAGTAATCGTTATAATCGTTCTGGAAATTAACTGAAACTATTGGTATGTACTGAAAATGAATTCAAAAAATTTTCAAATATGGCAGAAATGAATTTCATTTATGCCCATCAACTAATGTTTCTCTTTTTTTTACATTTGAAATATTTAAATAAATAATAATTATTTGGATATTTAAAATTTTAACGAAATGATGTGAGTTTTAAATGAGAGGTAATAATGTTTTACGTTCAATGGTACGTGAAAACGTTTCAGCGTTTCCTGCTTGTTAGCATTTTCTCAGTGAATTCGATTAGCAGTTAGTGATAATTTTTTATGCCCATTTTTTTCTTGTTTTTTTAATGTTTTTGTTTCCTTAGAATTTTATTTTCCAATTTAAATTCGAAAATATATTATTACGTCATGAGGTGACGTAACAACGTACGTAAGATTCCCAAGTCCTATTGTTGTCACTCAAATTATTTCCTCTTCTTATGCGTCGAAACTGTAAATTCTTCATTGTCGAACTCTTTCCCTCAATTTCATATTTCTTTGCATTTTGAAAATGAAATCTTAAAGATTAATACAATCTTTGAAATGTGTTGTGAAGGTGTCACAGGTCATCATTGGCTGAAAAGCTTTAAGACAAATTAAATTATTGAGGTAATTAAGAAAGGTAAATGTCTTATTCAAATCAAAATGATTATTTTTAGAAGAAAATTTGCATAAAATCTGTTAAAATTAAGAATGTATAAGCCTAAATAGCCAAATAAAGTATAAAGTATTTAGATTGCTTGATTAGACGTAAGTAAACTGTGAAGTACGTGAACGGAATTTATGCAAATACATTTAGCACTTTTTATGTGAACTGGAATAGAACTGAGTTTTAACACTTTTGAAAATATTTTTTGAAATGATAGAGAAACAGAGAGAGAGAGAGAAAGAAAGACTTTGTGTAGGATGTTCGAAGTAGAAGGATTATTACTGAAATGTGATAGGAGAGGGATAGGAAGGCCTGTGGTTTCAATTTCTGAGTGAATAGATGTGGTGTGTGTGTGTGTGTGTGTGTGTGTGTGTGTGTGTGTGTGTGTGTGTGTGTGTGTGTGTGTGTGTGTGTGTGTGTGTGCGTGGGTGCGGATAGATAAAGTTATT